>JASCZI010060428.1:147853-170885 GCA_036250425.1 Stylosanthes scabra
CCGCTGAACATGCAATGCTTTCTGCAACTCTGGACTAGCTAGCTGCAAGAAGCAGAAAACCCCGGTAACCACACCATCGACATCCAATTTTTTACTCACCGAAAGCAGGCATTCTACATACTTCCCACTCCTAGCAAAGAAACCAAAGGCAACCTTCTCTGTCTCCAAACCGGTCATGGCTTTATTAAGTACAATACCAAAATTAACGAAAGCTTCTTGGTTCTTAAGACGACAACAAGCCATCTGGGTCCCAAAAACCTCCCCTAAAAGCATCTTATCCATTACCTCTTCTCTCTTCCATCCTGTCACCTTTGTCATGGCCGCATTCCACTCACAACACCAACCAAACACATCAGTTCCAAATATTGGGGGGATCAATGGGTTCCGATTCTGTACAATCGCCTTGTAATCACCTTCAATTCGGGTAAATTTGTCCATGACAGTCTTCTGAGCTGTGATGTCTTGGGCCACAAAACAAACCCCCACAACATTATCATGAAGATCCCGGCTTGCACAAGCATTAACTACCAATCGAATAGGACCACTATCGGCCTTAGACCCATGTGTTTTGATCTCAAATTGGACATTTTTCTCTTCTTCACCTAATTACATTATAATAGAAGAAATCAGTAATTTAAGAACACAAAAGGCAGACAAGAATACAAAGGCAATGCAAGAGAGAATGCACTAATTCCTCCAACCAAGAACCAGAAAAACAAATGAACGCTTGCCAAATCTTGTGTCTCAAAATTGGTATGCTATCTTTCTATAACTCTTCATGACTCATGAGTGAAATACTCATGTATGGTTTTAGAGAACATGATATACACATGACTAAATAGTGATAGACTCACATTGCTACTTCCTCTTTTTCTAAATAAATATACACATTAGTGTTAATTGTAAACCTTTTGCCCACAATGCCATGGATAAAAGACACAAAAAGAGAAAAGAATTTATATAATCACCAATTTTTTTGTAATATTTATTAATTATTATATAAAGACAAGATCAGATGTTGAACTGGGGAAAAAAGGCATACCGTGGAGTGCCATCTCAAGCATCTTCTTGACTATACCGACTGAAGAGTTCTCAACGAGTGTTAGAAGATGTTTTCCTATAGCATCACCAACTGAAAGGCCAGTCAACTCGGCAATCTTTATATTCCATCCATTAACCAGCCCATCAACATCCACAGCGAGAATAGGCACTGTTGCAGTTTCAATTAATCTAACCATCTCACTTGTCACAGCTTCGAGTTCTTGCATCCCTTCAATCCTCAAATCACTCAGCTTTGTATTGATTGCATTTGTGGTTATGTCCATCCTGTCCGTCTCTTTGAATGCATTTCTTAGTATTAGTTGCAATGAATGAATAGCATCCATCTCATAGTCTTTCCACGGTAAGCTCCTTGACTTAACAACTTCAAGGAAAGCCTTGAAAGATGATCTTGGATGCATTCTCCTGCCATCATCCTTTTCACTGGGATCATGCTTTGCACCACCCCATCTGATTTCTGCAGCCGTGTGTGACCGAAACCAGAAAACTATGTCTTTCTCGGTTATTCTAACTGCTGCCATTCCACATACTACATCACCAAGAGAAAACGCCCCTGGGAACCCGGCATCTAACAAGCTATCTGTACTAAGACCCGTGGAATCCATATGGTTCTCAGTCAACCATGAAGCTATCTCTCTTATATGAGATTCAGTAGGTGTTATTCCTAATCTCCATACCTTGTCTTTATACAAGAGGGAAGCCCCATCACATTTAACTAGGTCCATTATATTAGGGCTTTGTGATACAATTCCTAAGGGTGCATCTCGCATCAGCATATCACACAAGAGCGTCTGAGTGCGAAGGATATTCTTTTCAGTAATCTGATATTCTAACTCTATTTCTTTGTTGACATGAATGGCAAATACTTGTGACAGAAATTCACAAGCATACCTTAGAGGAAAAGGAACAAACCTGGGAGTAGTGTTATGACAAACAACTAGGCCCCATAGTCGCTTTCTCTTTTGTGGCTGAACAGCATCAGAGTTGTCTCCATCTTCATCACTGTCATTGACTATAACTGCCATAACTAGGGAAGCAATTGAATCCATGTTTGACATGTATTGCAAATGGCAACTATGAGGAGCTCTTAAGGTTGAACCACACAAAGTCAAATCAAAGGGCAGCTTCTCATCTTGAATAACCTTTACATGTTTTGCATGACAATCAACAATCATGCGGACCTTGTTCTTCAAGAACAAGAAACGAGCAGCCTGGGGAATATCCGTGGCTGGATAGTGCAAACCAAGATATGGTTCAAGGCCTGGCTTTGTTATCTCAGCAATCACTTCCCCGTGATCATCCTCGTGAAATTTATAAGCCATCACCCTGTCATAACCCGTGAGTTCAAAAACTTCTTGAACCATTGCATCACATAGCCTTTCCATGCTCCCACTAGGCAAAGACTGCAATCGAGTGATTGCTTTGGCAGCAAGCTTGTAGGATTGCAGAGCACCTGCTGCAGTCATAGGAACTTCATAAGGCTTGACTGGCTCAAAGTCAATAATCAAACTACCGGTAACACGATGGAGAATAGCATAGAAAGGTTTCCCAGAAGTCTTGCAATGAACTAGGATAGGGTTAAGAAGATGAACTTCTCCAAATCCTAGCGCTTTCTGCAATGCCGAAGCACTTGGAGCAGTGAATATAGTTCTTATGTCGGTGCCAATGCCAAGGGCAGGGTGGTCACCAACACTGGGAACAGCATGACTCACCATGGTCAGCATTTCCGGCGCATTCTCACTGTATGCAATGACCTTGCATGTTTGCTCATCCAAGGCCAGCAAGCACCCAAAGGGTTGGATCAGCTTGCCTTTCTGTATATGATGGAGGTAAGTCGCTGTTACTTTATCTGTTCTTGGTTGATTTTCTCCATCAGCTGAGCCAGAGGCACGCACCGAACTAGAGTAGTCAAAGGAACTACCAGACTCCTCGAAACTAGCATGGATCTTTGCATCTACAGTGGTCTGAGCAATAATCCTAGCACTATGTCTTGATCTCCCTGAATTGCTAGAAGATTGGCTAGGCCTCGAGGATGACATTTTCTTCGAACTACAATCGAAACGACAGAAATTAACGCAATTAAGTTAAACTGGATTATTATTAGAACCTCTAACTCTAAGAATATATTACAAAGATACAAATCTTTGTAATCATGTTCATTATAGCAATTCAAGAAGAGTTCAACATGTTTTCAATATGGCAAATTTAAAAATTCAGCAGCGAGTAATGATAATTAATGTAATGACCCAATCAAGGAGAAGCTAAAATTCTTCAAATCTGAAGTGAATAAAATTTCCCCATTACATCATTATCCATTTAATTATGATGTTCTCCTAAGAAGGAAAATAACAATACCCCTCTTCAATTCAGATGGACTCAGAACCACACAGCTCATTCTTAATCTTAATCTTCAAGAAAAAAAGTTATTAATTAGGTACCTCATAAGTCATAACTCAACTAACAATGACAATCCCAGTTTCTACAACAAAGGAAATGAAGAAACCACCACCACCACCATAGCAGCAAACAGATAACTAACATACCTAACTAAAAGAGAACATGCTAGAAAGAAGTAAAAAGAGGTAACTAACCAATGAGCTTGAAGTTTGAAGAAAAAACAGGGCTTTAAAATAAGCAAGTGCCTGCTCCAGTTGAAGAAGAAGAAGGAGGTCTGTTCATGAAAGAAAAAACTGGATCACCACCGCCACTCCAAGAATTGAAACCCTCCAAATCGAAATCGAAATCGAAAGCCAACTTCCAAGTTCAGCACCCAGCACTGCCACTACTACTACTCATCACTGAGGAGGGGACCGCCATAACACCAAACTGGTATTATATATAAAATAAATAAATAAAATATTTTATGTATGTGTTATGTTAGGCACTAGACATAAAAACAAACAAAAAGCATGTGAATATGGACGAATGAAATGAATGAATAATGAATTAATAAATTAATGTAAAGATGGGGATAATTATGGTGATGGTCATGGAATAGCTCAAGTTCCTTCACTCAGGGTCAGGGATTCTGGCATCTACTACTATAAAATAAAATTTTAAAAAATATTATTTAAATTAAAAATAATTGTAATTGGGGAAAGGAACACTAAATTGGGCAAGTGGGGATTGGTTTGGTCGCTAAAGTGGACAATAACGACAGTTACATGATCACGCATACCGATTTAAATAAAAGAGAATGAGAGTGAAGCTGCCTTTCTTCTTTTTTTTTTTTCTTTTATGTTTAAGTAAGTAATGAACCTTACTGCCTCCTTGAGAGCTTCCATTAGCTTGAGCGCTCACTTTCCATTTTCGGGAATCATGTCGGCGCCTCACCCTCGGTCCCCCATGCTAGCCTCACTCCAACACCATCCTCAAATTCCACTCTCTCCTCCTTTAATTAATCGGTTTTTTAAGGAGTAAAAAAAAACCACTGATATTATCCCCCAAATTTAATTGTATGGGCGGATAAAATCAATCATGTATTGTATAAGGTAATTAATTTTAAAATTTATAAAAATATATAAATTTAATTGAATCACAGTCTAAAATTCTTTATGTATCAAAATTAAATTTAATTCTTAATAATTGATAAATTAATTTTATTAAAAATAAAAATATTCTTTAATTATTTGAAAAATATGGATAAAAATATTTCAGTTAGATACTTTAATTATATTTTTAAATAAGTAAGAATATTCTTATCATTAAAAAAAATTAAAGATTATTAACTTTTTTTATTTGCTTTGTTTTTGAAGTTTTCTAGTCCAATTAATTAATCAGACAACACAAATCTACTATACCCTAATCTAAAGATGTTTGTAAAGTTTAATTTAGTTAATTAATCAACTTTAGCCACTAAGTGAGATATAAAAAAAATTAATATTATAATGCATTGTATTTTTTAATGAAAAATAAAGATTACTCTCATTCTCTATGAATTTAAGTGAAAATATTTGTTTTTTATCTAATTCGATTATAAAAAAATATATGTAATTAATAATTTTTAAACCAACAACAAATCAACCAATAAAAAATAAAATATCTATAATCATTATTTATAGAACGTTCATAATAAAAATTATAGAAAATTCGAAATCTAAAGCAATCATCAGCCAACTTTGTATTTTTTAGAAAAACAAAATCTAAAAAAATAGAACATTCAATTTAAATTATTAGATGATGTTGACTGAACTTTTATTGATTACTTAGTATTGTTGTTCTACTATTTATGATAAAAGTAAATAAGAGGAGCATATCTTTCAAATTAAGAAGATTGATAAAGTGAGAAACTAATTATATCAAATTTATAACTTTTATTATAGGTAAGTTAAAAAGATTGATAAAGTTCTTCATCTCATTCGCCGCTCATTTCGTGAATTCAAATTTTTCTTGTCTACTTCTAGCTCTTTTTATCCTTCGGAAGTGTCTTATGTTTAGCAGCATCTTCCCTTGATTTTTAAAGTTAATTATGATGATAATTTGTTTGATTCTGATCTTATCTGATTTTATTGATAGTTTTGGTTGTATTTTTTATAATTTTACTGGAAATTAGGTCAATAGCTATTCAGAGGATATTTCTTTTATTAGCATTATTCATTGTGAGTTTTTTCTATTTGAAAATACCTAGTTTTAATTTGGAAGTATAAATATAAAAATGTTATCTCTGATATTGATTGTTTGGATGCTTATTTAAGCTTAATAACCTTTTTTAAAAGATTCAGGATGTCTTGCTTTAAAATTGTTACTCTGATTTGGCGTTGTCTTGCTTTGAAATTGTTACTCTGATTTGGCGTATTGCCAACTCTGTTGCCGATCATATAGCCAAAAGAGCTGTTAGGATTCATCAATATTATATGGAGCGACTTAATCCTTGAATGTCTTTGGATAGAATTTTTGTAGAGGATCCTCATCATCCTCTTAGTTCTTTCTTTTGTCTTTTCTTTTTTGTTAAAAAAAATCATTATTTATTTTGTAACTAACATTATTGAAGTCGAATAAATTTAAGTGTATATAAATTCATACATTCATTAATGTGTCTACATATTTAACAAGTTTACACGTCAAATATAAAAATAGTGAAATTTAGCATATAAATTTTAAGCATAGAAATAATAAAATTTAACATAAAAAATTTAAATTACAAAAAAATAATTATTTTTTGTTCTAAGCTGGTCACTTGGCGAAGAGGTCTTCCTCGGATGCGTCTTGGCTTCAAAGAGCGCGGACTCGGCTTCCAAGAGGTTGACCAAGCTTGGAACAGCGTGGGGGTGGACCTGCAAGGCCACTCCGACGCTCAAGTCAGCAAAAGTGTATTAGAGAATAAAGTATAAGAAGGAGAAGATTGCATACCATGACTTGAGACTAAAGTGATGTATTTATAAGCCTTGAAGGTAGATTGAACTGCTTATGAGTGAGGGAATCAAATCCCTATTTTTGTGGGATGAGGGCAGTCATTACTTTTACTGATTCCAAGTTGTTGGCTGATTCAATCTTAAGAGATAAGTCTCAGGAAGATAAGTTGGTTCTTCATCTTATGGGAGTGCAGTTATTTACTAATTGAACATGTGCTCATATTGTATTGGGCTGATGTAAGCCTATTTGTTTTTTGGGAATAGGCTTGGTTAATTGGACCGTATCATAGCCCCCAAGCTTGAGCTGTACAGTTTGGTATCAGGTTGAGCTTATTTGATGTTTGGTGTATTTTTGAATGTTAGTTTGTTTTGGTGTTGGGCTGTAACTCGACTGCATATATAGCAAGGTGAGGGTTGAAGCCCCCAGTCTTTTGTTGAGTCGGCCAAGCTGTTGGTTGAGTTGTTTATTTTTGAATGACCAAGTTGAGCTTTTTGTAGATTTAGTTGTAGATCGGCAGTTAGTAATGAATGGAGTAGTTATATGTATGTAAGCCCCCAAGGTCAACTTGAGAATTTGAAAATTAGTAAAGTTTTGTCCTTAGAGATTGTGTTCCTCATATGAAAGAGGAGAGCTGAAAAGAATGAAGGTTTGATACTTAAAGTAGAAAGTAGACATGTTTGTATTGTTTGAAGCATTGTATTACCAAGGTTGTGAGTTAAGCCCCCAGGCTCCTTGGAAAGTATGTAATGAGGTAGAAATCAAGAAGTCGGTTTGATTGAGTGCGGAATTTAGATATCAGTTTAATATGACAGCAAACCTATATAGGTCGTTTTGAATAAAGAACCGCCCTGAAGAGGTCGGTTGGATGAAATTTAAAAAGTTGTTATGAAGAGGTTGATTATGATAGAAATCCATTCTGAAGAGGTCGGCTTGGATAAGAAGCCATCTTGAAGTGGTCAGTTAGGTTATAATTTAGGAAGTTGTCTTGAAGAGATCGGTTATGATAGAAATCCATTCTGAAGAGGCCGGCTTGGATAAGAAGCCATCCTGAAGTGGTCGGTTAGGTTAGAATTTAGGAAGTTGTCTTGAAGAGATCGGTTATGATAGAAATCCATTCTGAAGAGGCCGGCTTGGGTAAGAAGCCGTTATAAAGAAGTCGGTTAGGAAGGCAACCTGAAGAGGTCAGTTAGATAAGACTCCGACCTGAAGAGGTCGGTCAGATAAGTCTCCGACCTGAAGAGGTCGGTCAGATAATTTTCCGACCTGAAAAGGTCGGTTAGATAAGTTTCCGATCAGAGATCGGTTTGATTAAGTCTCCGACCTGAAGAGGTCGGTCAGATAAGTTTTTGACCTGAAGAGGTCGGTCAGATAAGGCTCCGACCTGAAGAGGTCGGTCAGATAAGGCTCTGATCAAATATCGGTTAAGAGGCCAACCTGAAGAGGTCAGTTAGATAAGGCTCCGATCTGAAGAGGTCGGTTTGATAAGTCTCCGACCTGAAGAGGTCGGTTTGATAAGTCTTCGAGTTATTTGATTTGTAAGAATAGTGAAACTTTTAATAAATTGAATATGTAAATATTACATCATGAAAGTTGTATGAAGCAGGATAGAAACAATATCATTTAGAATATAAACAGTTTGGAAAGAAATTGAGTTGAGTTTGTAAAACTATGGCTTGATATTAGATGTTTGGGATGAATAAAAGAAGAGTTCGGTTATCATTGCTATATTCATTTTCAAGTAAAAGAGTACGACTGGATTTCAAGTATGGAATAAGTTCAGAATATATCTCCCTTTTAGTGGGGTTTGGGGAGTTCGTGCCTAGCTTGCTAGGTTGTTGAGTGATAGCTTGGTTAAGTTTGCAGGATGAGTTAATTGATTTAAGAGTGCCGACCTATATGCCAGACTTGTGGTGGCCATAGCCCCTTGACGTCAACTGTCTTTAACTCAAGAGGAATAGTTGTACAATAATAGATAATAAGGTATAGACGGCGGGGAGTTGAAATTTGGATTTTTAAGAGTATAGAAAAGAACATTGTAAAGCATTGTAGTATGCATAAAAGATATTGGAAATCATGATAACGTGTATAACAGAGAAATGAGCTATTCATTAGCGTGGTCAAGCTGTAAACTTGTATTAAAGAGATCGGAAATCATGATAACATGCATAAAAGAGATCGGAAGTCATGTTAACTAAAAAACAGAACTTAAGGTCGAGCTCTTAGTTAGAGAGGCCGAGCTGTATACTTTCGTAAAAGAGATCGAAAATCACGATAACATGCATAAAAGAGATCAGAAATCATGTTAACTGAAAAACAGAACTTAAGGCCGAGCTCTTAGTTAGAGAGGCCGAGCTGTATACTTTTGTAAAAGAGATCGAAAATCATAATATCATGCATAAAAGAGATCAGAAATCATGTTAACTGAAAAATAGAACTTAAGGCCGAGCTCTTAATGAGCATGGCCGAGGTGTCCAATATGTTTGTTAAGTTGTTTAGCATGTTTGCTGAGTTGTGTAACATGTTTGCCGAGTTGTTTAATATGTTTCTGTGTTGAAAACTAACATAGCCGAGATGTTTAGTTTGTTAGAAAAAAAAGTAAACAACAACAGGAAGTAGTAAATAGCAGATGTGATTATCGGTTACTCCTTAAAAACAGATAAGTACAACAAAATAGAACAGAATTGATTATGGATGAGTTGTTTAGTGTAACAGTTATCAAGTCCTAATTTTTAGGGTTGGTTTTAACTGAGTTGTTTAGTATAACATAAATTTAAAAATTAAAAGATTGGAATTGAGATAAAGTTGTTGAGCAGTTACACATAAGAAAGCATAAAAATAATACAGAAAAAGAGCATGAATCGTAGTACTTTATGAGATAGGCGGCTATTAGGGTTTTTTATTTCCAAAGAGTCTGCCGGGCTCTTTTAGTACCTGGTCGGATTGTTTAAGTATTGTAACAAGCATAATCTGTATTCTTTTATAAGTAAACGTGATACTTGTTACCTATTCTTTTTGTTAACTGCAATGTAGATAGTAGAGGACATAATTCTCAATGGATACTTTGATGGCTCAGTGAAGCAGAAATTGGATTCAGCCTCATAGTTAGTAGCATGGTGGTTGACCTCTTCCCTCCAGAAAGAGATCAGCGCTGATTGCAAGGAGGTCACCAAGGCAAGCGGTTGAGTGCTGCTCGGTGTGACTCCATTGTTAACTCGTCACCATGCTTTTAACTCTTGAAAAAGAGAAGAAAAGCAAGGAAAAAGCAAGACAGAAATGTGGGGATGTTAGTGTTCTGCCCCACGGTGGGCTCCAATGTTCTGGGCTGATCACTTGGCGAAGAGGTCCTCCTCGAATGCGTCTTGGCTTCAAAGAAGGCGGACTCGGCTTCCAAGAGGTTGACCAAGCTTGGAACAGCGTGGGGGTGGACCTGCAAGGCCACTCCGACGCTCAAGTCAGCAAAAGTGTATTAGAGAATAAAGTATAAGAAGGAGAAGATTGCATACCATGACTTGAGACTAGAGTGATGTATTTATAGGCCTTGAGGGTAGATTGAACTGCTTCTGAGTGAGGGAATCAAATCTCTATTTTTGTGGGATGAGGGCAGTCAGTTACTTTTACTGATTCCAAGTTGTTGGCTGATTCAATCTTAAGAGATAAGTCTCAAGAAAATAAGTTGGTTCCTCATCTTATAGGAGTACAGTTATTTACTAATTGAACATGTGCTCATATTGTATTGGGCTGATGTAAGCCTATTTATTTTTTGGGAATAGGCTTGATTAATTAGATCGTATCAATTTTCATTAAAATGAATGCACAGATATATATACATGTGTAATTACTCATAAATTATTATTACTACCTTGATTTAGGAATAACTACTGAAACATCACATTTCCACTTTAGAAGAATTTTATTGGAACGACTATTTCATCCATCTAAAACTTTACAAATCAGCAAAACAATAATTAGGCACCATATTTCATTATTTCTTATTACATAGAAAATGTTTCAGAAAAAAGTTTGTATTTAAATAAATAAAAGATTTATATTCCAAATCTACAAAATGGGAGATGTTACAAATTTATAAAACAGGTAACTTGCAATGAAAAATGTTTAGGTCAAAAATTTCTGATAGCCAAATAAAGACTAATATTAATTTAAATATAAGATATTTACAAATTCATGCTATAGTGAGGAGAAGAAATAGTATAAAAAAAAATTTACTTTCATAAATAGTTAAATATTTATCTAAGAGAATATATTAATTTATTTTTATTAATTTTTTAAAATAAATTTATATGCTATTTTTTATTTTGTCTACACAACAAATTTTTCATAGTAAAATTATCCAAATACAATATCACCTGTCATTTTCCCTTCCCACAATAACTTATTCGGATAACACAAAAACATACTTTGCAAAAGGGATTTGAAATGGACCTCATTCTATAAAATAGATCTCGTTTCACAATAAGAAATGTTGTTTTTTGGGTCAGACAATAAGAAATTGATGTTTGGTGTTTTTATTATTACTCAAATTGCAGATTCCACGAGGGTGTCCTGGTTTAAGGCCAACATTCATTATTGAGCCTAAACTTTTGCAAATGTTAGAATCCGAATTCAGTAATTTATTTACTAATGACAAAATTTTAAATAAAGTTTAAATTCACGACGTATTAGTTTTCAATCTGTTAAATTGGAGAATTTAGTAAAAAAAGTTATTCTTAATTTTATTTGTATATTAAACCTTTAACAAAAAGTAGTGAAAATAAACTAATATAATAAGTGTGCAAGAGTTTGATGTGCTTATGTTCATGATGTAATGCTTAAAATTAGTGGCGGTAGTCCAATTAATCCCTAAGAAAAAAAAAAAAAGAGACTAGTACAGTAAATGTGTTAGTAGCTAGTAGGGTTGTAATTTAATTTGGTGAATTTGCAACTAAAGTATTGTCATTAATTTTAATGAGGTGATTGGTATACATTGGATAGCCGTCCCTGGCTGGCCCATGCATGATGCATCTGAACAAAAAGGGAGTTATGGGTGTCACGTGCATCCCTCAAACCCAGTCTTTTGCTTATCAATAAAATAATTTGAAAGAGAATAAAATTATTGGTTAGAATATTTGAGGCTAAAATAACAATGTCGTATTATTTCTAAAATTTATTATCAAAGTCTCGGAGAACTCAAAAGAAAAACCGGTCAATTCATGGGAATAAAAGGTGATGAATCATGAATGTAATCACTAATCACCCATTCTCCTCTGGCCCCTTCTTGTCAGAATGTAGAAAATTTCTAAAAGTAAAAGATATAAAATGAATCTATTTTATGTGTCAAACCCGTCAAGTTTCAACTGTTTGATAAAATTAAGAAAATCGAAGGAAAGGAAAATGGGAGCATGTGAGATTATAATTGTTATAAATCAAAGTTTATCAGTCACACAGATATTATAATATCATGATTTAACATACCACATAAATATTATATCAACAAATTTGACCTAATAACTTGATGATAATGGGACAAATTTGTTAAATAATTGTCATTGTTCGAAAATTACAAATGAGTTAAATTCTTTTTAAATTTATTTTCTCTGCCAAAAACAAATTAAATGCTATTTTGATAACATATATATATATAAATAATTCATCCCTGTCTCCCAGGATGTGATATATTCAAGATCACGTTGACACGCACATACCCACAAAGTAGCCCATGCTGTGTAGTAGTGTAATGTTAGTGTTGTTAGATTATTAGATTAGATTAGATATGGAAGACTATACGTAGGGTAAGGGTCCTCAACCTCAAGGCTGCATTCATCTAATAATTATTATTTGATAGTTTCCTATCCTTTAAGGTTTCTTATTACTAGGTGTTTATATAAGATTTTGACTCCTGGAGATAGGAAGCGGTGTTGACCGCGATTATGATCCGTTTATTTGGGATAAATTTGTTAAATTAATTCGCGTAAAATTTTTGCCTTTGCTAAACATCTGCGAAGGAGAAGAACAAATAAACAATATATATTAATATGAATAAAATTAAAATTTTGATGGAAATATTACTGGGGATGTAAATTGTGGAAGCTGGAATAATGAGGGTTTTGTTTAGTGAACAGATATTGAAATTTTAATTCCAATCTTTGTTCACTAAACACAATACTGAGTCTCACTTTTTCTGTACTAATTTCAGTATTCAAAACCAAATGTTACCTTATAGCTAGGGGAGCACAGATATAACACTTTGTGCTATATCTTACTGAGTTAAAGATTAATAATTCAAGATACAACCTAATTGTTACACCGATCCCACACATCAAATAGTGAATCATTTGGTATCATCAACAAACTTGATCTTATTATTTCCTCTAAGTCTAAGAGCACAACTCATTGCTCATTTCCATGTATGATAGTTATTCGAACTTAACATTATAGACACTAATGGAGTTTTTGGATTTCACCGGATGAAGACAGTAAGGGTTTTCTAGATCTGTGACCTGATTTATTAGTGTTGCTATCGTGTCATTCGTGTGAAGTTCAGCTCCTGAGAGCCCTGCACTCTGACTTGTTTTTAATTATGGATTTGTTGCCGCTATTTCGTTATTAATTGAAAAATCACATCATTCAAAACCTTCTTTCTCTTAACTCACTTATCGAAACATTATTTGTCAAACCAATGTGGATCAACAAATAGTTCTCATTGGTCATCGTAGAGTCCAAGAGAACAGCAAACATAAAGGATTAGAAGACGTGAGAAAATTACAGAAAAAAAACAAGAAGAAGCGCCAATCAATCGATTAAGAAATCTAAAAAAAATTGAGAAATAGATTCATCAACTCTTTAAAAGTTTTGGTGTATCCAAAATTTCAGTATTTTCAGTACCTTCAATTAAGAGGAATCGATGGACTGGGGACTGAGAATGAAATTTTAATAACTTTTTTTTACTCAAATACCCTTACATAACATCAAAGTTTTCAATATTAGTTTTCAATATTCTGGGAAGGAAAGAGTGATGTGTGTAATACGAAGGAAAAAAAAAACTTAAAACTCATCATAAGGTTTCCAAATTGGAAATTTTGAAAACAGAATTAAGAAATTTTTGCATTTCTTGTGATTGCTCGATGAGAGTGATCCCCTACAAGACACTCTTCAACTTGATTATTAACCTCTATTATGCTGCAATCAGGTTTCTTTTACATCTCTACTTCTCGAATTCTACTTTTGCTTCTGCATCACACCTGACTTTTCTGTATATATTGTATGTAAGAACATGAGTATAGCAGTCTGTTACGCCAATATGAAATAGCTTCTTCCATACTTGGTTTCCAACATCAAAATTCTTATGAATTCTACGTGCATTCAGAAGTACAACCCACACCAAGTCTACTTATCTTCTCCTCCACCAATTTCTCGGCTTCCTCCACCATGCCAGCTCTGGACAAAAGGTTAATCACAGCATAACGTTCCAACTGTGGTGCCACACCATGAATGATACTCATTTCATCAAATAATTGCAGACCTTCTTAAAGTTATTATAACTACTACTAGGCCTTGATGTGCTAGTAACATTGGTATAATTATAATTACGATTTGTGTTGTTGTAGCGCAAAATTATTTGCAATATATATATCATTTGAGGACACCCCTAATTTCGACTATTGCTGTGTATTTTTTCATAATGTAGAGATAAAGGGAAATGTCCTTCTGGACTAGGATTCTTATTAAGGGCAAACCACTATCATTTAGGGCTATGGGGTTTTGTAATGCCCCCAAATCCCAAATGATGGCTTTTTTGGATAGTAGCATGATCAATGAGTCAGAGAATTACATCATTGTGGAAATGATGTTAGAGTAGCCACTAGCCAGTGTATTATAACCAAAGCCATAAGGCCATGATTAGAAGAGATCTTGTGATATTCAAATTTAGATTGAAAGTTAATCTACAAAAGAACTCTCTACCACTTCTGTGGAATAGATGAAGCTCCTTGGTGGTAATGGGTGCCATTGATCTTGAGTAGTGATGTGTGTGTTGTGTTGGTATTTGTGAAATGAAGGCAAGGCAATTTAGTTCACCACCAAACCCATGTCCTTAAATAAGAATAAAGAATTAATTTAAAAAAGTAAGTAATATTAATTAGATTTTTATATTAACGATCTTATTAAATATGAATTTAATTTTCATGCAGTGTTATAAATATATAACTAATCGTATATTTGAAACATTAAAGTTGGTTATTTGAAGATATTTTCAATGTTTTGCAATATATTCTTCATGTGAAGAAGTTTTAATGTGAGTATCCAACTTATTAAAAATACATTAAATGTCTAAAGTAAAACGTTAAATAAAAACGTTATTAACGTTTTATTTTATCTAAACACATGTTGTGGTAATAAAATATTTTTATGAATATTTTTTATTATTTAAAAAATTTTAACATTATTAAATAAAAAAATTCCTATCTAAATAGTCAAAATAAAAAAAATAATTTATAAATAATTTTATATATAGTACAAAATTGCTACGTCTCACATCAATGGCCAACATATAAAAAAAAATTTATAAGACATTTGGCTCTCTCACCACATGAGCTAATTTTTATGGTGATGATTCTATTAATATCTTGCTGTTGGTAACAAATCAAATTATAATTTTGGTTTTGACTTAAGAGTTTTTTTTTTGTGACCATTGCTAGAAGTTAATTTATGTTCACAGTGTAAAACATTAAAAAAATTAATATTAATAGAATATTTATGAATAAATTTAGGAGTACACACATGTATCAATTTATGTGCTTTTACACTTAATAGATTCACACACTAAGTACAGAAATAATGAAGTCTAGCACATAAATTTGGAGCACATAAATAATAAAGTTTAGCAAATAAAATTTAAATCATGACAAAAAAATAATAGTTATTTTATTGGAATGGATGCATGAATGCTCATATATATAGCGTTACCGATATTTTTATATCAATAAAAATGTTTGGGTGCTTAGCTATATCTATTATCATTAAAAAAATTTATAATTGTAAATATTTTATTATATAATACATTTTACACCACTAAAACACATAGTAATATATATAATACTTTATTTTATTTAGAAAAAAACATATCTCTTGTCTTTTTAAGAGATGATAATTAAGGGGTGCGTTTAGAAGAGAGACCGAGACTAAGAGACTGAATTGAGTTTGTTGTTGCGTTTGATTTAAAATTTATTAGAAGAGAGAGACTAAGAGATATAGATTAGATTAAGTTAATGAAGGAAGGATAAATATTAGAATGGAAAATTTTAATATTGAGTTAGGGTATTTGAGTAAAAAAAATTAGAAAAAGTCTTGGTAGCCAATATTAGGGAGAAAATAGAAAGCTAATATCATTTTTTTCTTTTTTCTTTTCCGTTTTACCACCCACTATTTTCCTAATTACACTTATTGGCTCCCTATTGATCCCCTAACGTTGATTCCGTAGCATTATCCAAAAAGTTATTAAAGTCTTAGTCACAGTCGAGAAACTAAAAATACTGGAATTTTAGGGACTGAAATTAAAATTTTAAGTCCATGTCCACCAAATACAATATTGAGTACTAATCCCGAGTCTCAATACTCAAAACTAAACACTACCTTAAAGAATTCAATAAATTGAATTACAAATAAATCTATAATATTTATTAATGGATACACTTAACCCATCCATACTACCTATTGGATTCAAACGTGTGTCAAAGAAATTTATAGTTTAATTTTGATTCAGCCACGGTAAAAAATATTTTATACGGTAGTGCTATTATGAGCGTATTTTTTTAAATGACTAATCATGAAATTAAAAAAGGATAAAATTATTTTTATTGATGTGATGTTATGTAATTCAATGTACGTTTAAAACACATATCTATCGATCGAGAAGAGCGCATTAAAATTAAATTAAAAAAGTTAAGAATTTCTTTGGTGTGGTTGCATGGAACGAACCATGAGGAGAGGGGTGTGTGTAATGTGTAATATGAGAGGAAAAGAAAAAAAAAAAAACTTATGGATGGTTTGGAAGTGTCATATGAAACTTTGGGAAGGAAAGAATGGTGTGTGTAATATGAAAAAAAAAACCTTACAATCATCGTAAGGTTTTGAAAACAGAATCAAGCAATTGTTGCATTTCTTGTGCTTGCGGATGAGATTGATCCTCTACAAGAAACTTTTAAACTTGATTATTAACCTTTATTATGTTGCAATCGAGTTTCTTTTGCATCTCTATTTCTCGAATCCTACTTCTAATTTTGTTTGCCTCTCTATCACATTCAGCTTCTCTGTATATAACTAAAACTCACCTACTATATGTAAAATTATAAGAACAAACTAACTAACTTCAACTAAGAGATGCTAGCTGGCATAAATGCAAAATAGAATATATTATAACTAACTATCCTAGTCAGCAAGTTAGTTACTAACTAGAGAGAAGAGAGATCGTGAAAAAGGAAGGAAGGAAGGTGATCATGAGTTATAGAGCTGATTCACATGATTATTATTCATGAGAAAGAAAATTACTGAAATATAAATGAAGGCACGCAGTAACATATGGAATAATGAAAAGAAAATAATTCGAAAAATGATGAGAAATTGGAAGCTAACCAAAAAATCTTTGATGCAGTAAACACGTTAGGAAGTGAACATCTCACGTGGTACAAAATGACCGCAGTGCTTCTCCAATCCATTCAAACCTCGAAATACTTGATGACTCATTTTCTTTGGTTTTGTGCATCATCACATTCCTTGAGGACCAACCCAAATTAAGAGGCCTTTCAAGCTGTCATCACATTCCCCCTCCCCCATTTTTCTCTCTTTTACTAATTTAACGGTCCCTCATCACAAATTCACATTCTTTCAAAGGAGAGTAAAGATATTTTAACATATTGCAGCACTCTCTCTATTAATTTAGAAATTAATAGACTTATCTTTGTTCTTGTTTATATTCTTTTAAGATTTTTTTTGGACAAAATTCTTCTAAGATTCTTAAGAAA
This sequence comes from Stylosanthes scabra, assembly GCA_036250425.1. Lineage (NCBI taxonomy): Eukaryota > Viridiplantae > Streptophyta > Magnoliopsida > Fabales > Fabaceae > Stylosanthes > Stylosanthes scabra. Next base: position 165,277 of record JASCZI010060428.1, read on the forward strand.
TCAATATTAGATTCACTCTCCTAAGTTAGGTCTTTTTTATTTTAATTTTAGGTGAGATTTAAATTCGAGACATTAGTTTAATATAGTGGATATTTGTTTGTTCTCTTTAAATTGAGCTTGTTCTAATTTTTTCTTTGGTTTTAATATTGAACTAAATATAATAAAATAATATATTACATAAAAAAACATATATTTGTATTTTATTATTTTAAATCGGACTAAAAATTAGATGGTTAATTAATTTCTTGATTTTTTTTACCAATGTGCAAATAATTGATTTTTGTCCTGAACAAGACTAGTCTAATGATCTGTTGCTAATTAATTCAGTTAAATCAGTGGATTCGTTTGGGTTTTTAGAACTCTGCTTCGTTTGGGTTTTTAGAACTCTGCTTCGTGGCGCGCATGCCTAACAAATTTAATTACCATAGTTACCATCCTACATAGGGGTGCATATGGGCCGGATCGGATTTGACGATACCCGAACCTGACCCTAATAACATGCAGGTCTATTTTTGTTATGTAAATATAATATTGGATTGGATTTGATAAAATTCGGACCCGACTCTAATAGACCCGATATAAATTAATATATATAATTTTATAAATTTTTATTTCTAAACATTAAATTTAACAAATGTTATATTATGTTTATACCAAAATCAATTATTTTAAAACAAAAACAATATTATATAATATACAAAATATTAATAAAAGTATAAAAATGTAATATTTGATCACTAATCTTATTTTAAAATACCTTTTTAATTTAAGATAAGTGGCTTCGGAGCCGGGCCGGATGACCCGAAGCAAGATCCGAACCCAGCCCAAAAATAACAATGGGCCACAAATTATAAACCCAATCCGATAAAATTTACACCGGATCCGGCTGGATTACGAGCCAGTCCGAGTCTCTTGCACCCCTGATCCTACAGACCTCGGGATTCTAAGTTTCCAATCTCTCATATTATTACGCATGAAATCCTGTTTTAGAAATTGACCCTTTTTTGTTTGCTTTCTATGTTCCTGCCTTGCTGTTCTCCTTCTCATTAATATACTAACATCTAGAAGTACGTACAGTGGTAAGAAGGAAATTAAATTAAACTAAACTAATATTGAAAGAGAAAGTTTAGGGAGTCTATAATTTATTAGTCAATAAGTGGTTAATAGGCTTTTTCTTTTTTTCTCTTTCCTCTTTTACCACCTATTATTTCTCTAATTACATTCATTGGCTCCCTATTAGTCCCCTAATATTGGTTCCGTAACATTACTCATATTGAAATGAAAAAACTAGGAACCAAAACCTTAGGGTCAATAGAGAGCCAACATATATTACGATAATAACTCATATAAATTTTAAATGATAACTTAATATTTAATATATGAGTTATGGATGATAACTCATATAAATTTTGAATGATAAATTAATTATTTACTCCATAAAGACTTCCTAATGTTGATTCAAAATATATATTAAACGCTAAATAATTAAATATTAATAGTATAGTATTTTGTATACATTTTCCTAAGCTGCATGCCAATAACGAGGACTACCAAATTTCTTATAATTAGTTCTACACAGTTACACATATCAATTTCTGGCTGGTAACACCAACACGGAAAAAGACAAGAGCAAGGAGCAGTTATTAAACATTATAACGTATGAGGTTACGTCTCTACTATTAAATAAATAATAATTAGAATGGTCAAATTCATCAAAGCCATTAAACAAGATCAAATAATTAAAGCAAAGGAAACGAGTAAATTAAAGCAGCATCTACCCCCTCTTAGGTTAATTAATACTATTGAACAATACCTATACTACTACTAGGAGTTAATAATCAAATCATAATTATAATTATATATATATAAATAAAAAAAAGCGAATAATTGAGAAATGTTTCAATCTTATGAGCTATGATGCTGGATAATCCTCTCAAACTCAACTTTTAAGTTAATAGTTGAAAATCGTTACACTATGATTTTCGCCTCGAAAAATCATATAAACCGAAAGTAAAGACAACTGTACGTGAATTTGCACAGGATTTCAATTGAGAAGATCCATTCCCGATTAGTTTGTTGTTGCGCAGCTCTTTACCAAAGACACGAGGAAGTTTCAGTGCTCTTGTGGTGGTGGCAGTGGGCGGCGTTGAAGAGGCGCGAAAACCGTCTCCGGCGGTAATAGAAAGCGCATTTGATTCTGGAGAAGATCAGAATCCTGAACCTCCTGGCAGACCTTAGCCTTAGCCAAACAACTTTCTTGGCTCTGACGAAAGAGCCTTTGATTCTCTCGGCTAGAGTCTTCTTTCTGCAGAACTGGTAGCTTCTCAGGAACACTTGCCTCTTCTCAATCATGGTGTAGCTCTGCTCCGGGTAGTAGTAGTTGTATCCAATGAATGAATCGCTTCTGAACAGTGGATTCTTCACACTCACACTCACAGCACTCATCTCCATCTCCCCCTTCACTATAATAACGAATTAAAGGAAAAGAAAGATGAAAGAATGAAAGTTAGTTGGTGAGGTGTGTGTAGTGTGCAATATGTAATAATGAACAAAACAGTAGAAATTCAACGAACCTGATTTTGTGTTTTGATTTGTTTGTTATGCGTTTCGATTGAGCTCACCAGTGTTGAAGTTAAAGTCTAACTAGACAACTCATTATTTGGTGTGTTTCTCTTTCTTTTCTTTTTTTTTTTTTCCTCCTTCTTCTCTAACTTAACACAGTGTGATTCTCTCTATCAGTCTATCTTCTCTGTTAAGGTGGCTGTTACGACTTGCGTGATTATTTTAGGCACTTTAACACGTGGACAGCCTGATAAGCCGTTGTTCTTTTAGATGGACGGTCACGTGCCTTTTGTGTTCCTACTTATATATTTGACCCCAATTCCCCTTTTTTCTTCCCTCTTTTCCTCAATCTCTTTATTAATTCCTTACTTTTTTTTTTTTTCAATTATGGTTAAGAGAAATATGATTATATGAATGTACACAATCAAATGTGATCCTGAACATGAACTTTATTCATTATATATAACTCACTCAAAATTTCACTTATCTATTCTATTTTTTTTTAATTTAAGAAATATATCTAAAAGTTTGATAATTTATGGGACAAAACACAAAGATATGGATATTAAACATATTGTCTTGGAACAATACTCATTTTGAACGAAGACTCCGATGAATATAGAATTTAAAAGGATGAATACAAGATTTTAATAAAAAAAAAAAATTTTCACTCAAATTATTTTTTTATTATTCTATCATTACTCTTTTTAAAAAAATAAAAATATATTTTATATTAAATTTTAGTCTTATTCTTATTATGTGTTCTGTACATTATTAACAAACATATTATAGAAACAATAAATTTAATATCTATGTCCTATTATTTTTTTCTCAATATATATATATATATATATATATATATATATATATATATATATATTTTGTCCTGGGCAGGACAATATAACACCAAATTGATTGTGCTACACTTGATGGAGTATTGGTTAAGGTTGGCTATGACTTTTGAGTTTTGAAACGTATGGGTCAAGATAATCTCATCCTTCTCAAAACTCAATCCTTTTAGGCAGGCATATTAGTCAAGACAAACTCATGGAATATCCTTCCTCCATTTGTGGGCTCCATTATTGGTTTGGTGGGGTTGGATCAGAGCCGTTCACATCAGCAGGCTCTGCCCACATGGAAGGGTTGGTGTTAACTATTAAGCTCCAAGTGTAATGGTAGCTTCATTCCTTTGATTTTTGGTAATGATTATTTGATTATATATTTCTATGTAGAACACACCAAGGAGCAGGGACTAAGTTCAATTCCTTCTCCTAACTCCAAGCCCCTCTATCTAGTGTCTTGCTTATGACTTGTTTGGTTTTGTGCAATTTGATTTAAATAATCAAATTGGTATTGATAATGGATTGGTTTGATGTTTATTTTTCTAAGTAAAACGTTTCACAAGTGTAAAACACAACTTCCAACTTTATTATAAGATAATACTTGTTCCGGGGTGAATGCGGAACCGAATAACCCAATCCAGTCCAAGCGTGGGCTGTTGCTGTGAATCCAATTGCTGAATCTTCGATGGAACAGGCGGGGGGTGAACCTGCAAAACACTCCAACGCTCAAGTCAGACAGGGTATAAGCAAAGTTTAAGTATTGTAGAAGTATTGTGTTCAGTGTCCCCAAACCTGTGTACCCATGAGGTATTTATAGGCACGAGTGTACCTGTATTGTTGATGGTGGGTTAGTGGACGTCCTGGGATTTCGGATTAGTGCATGGGAGCACGTCTCCTATTCTGTTGCGAAGGAGAGATCGTGTCACATCCCTTTCGTGGAGGGCACGTCGGGTCGGGTCTCTCCTGCCGGGCCGGATCGACTCTTCCTAGTAAACAGGCCAGGGTGCCCCTAGACCTGCCAACGTGTTGAGCCCAATACTGTTCACTATGAGCTCATCCGTATCCACAAGTCGGTCATACCCGACTTGTCCATACAGGTCGGATGTTCTGTCAGTACATGGGCTGATTGGGTTATCTCCTCCTGAGTCATTTGGTGAGGTGGTCTCCCAAAAATGGCCCAATGGGGGGCCTAGTAATTGGGTACGAACACTGCCCCTAAGCAGAGTTGTGACCGTCAGCGGGCGCATTCCGCGTATCCGAGTACTAGCCATTACGACCCGTGTCATTTACGGAACGCGCTTCCGAGTTCTTCGCAGCCCCCATCGTTTGGTATTCCTTAGTTCAATTCGAATTAAATTTCAAATATTAAACTCGTAAGAGAGAGAGAGGGTGGAAAAGCGTGAGCATTTAATGAGGCATTTCATCTAACAAGGGCATTTACGGTCATGCCCCTAATGACTCATTATGTATAAGTAGTGGAATCTCAAAGCCTTCTCCCACTCCCTCAATCTCTGACACCACCTCTCCATCATCAACCTTTCTAACTCTCTCGTCCATCTTCGTTGCTGCCATCGTCGTGGGTGCTCTGTCGTGGTATTGCCGTTCTGGGCTGCGAGTTGTGACCTTCTTCCTCCCTTGACATCGACGGGGCTCCTTGATCCTCCTTCCTTTTCTTCTCCTTCCTTGGTCGCTTCGTCTTCTTTTCTCAGGTACTGTTCATCGCTTCTCTTTACTCGTTTTGCTAGTTTCTAGGTTTCTTGGCTGCTATTCTAGTCCCAAGTAGGGGATAGATTATTGTGAATGCATCTGTTGATGGCGAATCATGGAAGATGGATCGTTTCCTCTTCCTCTTTGAAGCAGAGGAGTGGAAAGAGGGAGATGAGGCGATCTGTCGCTTCGATTTCTGTGTAGTAATATTATATTATTATTTTTGTATGCATATACAACTGTTGCCATTGCTATTTCTTTCTTTATCGTGGCTTTTGGTGTTTTTGTTTTGGGGTAGAGGTCGTTGCTCCGAGTTGGTACTGATTGTACCTTCCTGAGCTCAGCAGGGTCTTCGTTCTTTGTTGTTTGGCTCGTCGCGTCATTTTACTTTCTGGATTGTGTGTCGAGAGCTCGGATTTACACACATCGTGTCATTTCCGAGGTCTTGTCTCCTTGTGTCTTTACGAGTAGCTTTTTCTTTTATATTTTTTGTAGGTT
>JASCZI010060428.1:176864-196988 GCA_036250425.1 Stylosanthes scabra
TGCACTTCCTTCCTGCTAATTGATCTCCTTTCAGAGTGGCTATACCACCGTCAGTGGGGAACTTGAGGCACAAATGAGGAGTGGAGACCACGACCCATAGTCGGTTAAGGGTTCCTCGTCCGATCAGTGCGTTGTAGGCTGAGGAGACGTCAACTACGATGTAGTCTATCTTCAAGGTTGTGTAACACAGCTCCTCCCCAAAGGTGGTATAGAGGCTCACATACCCTAAAGGCTGAACGGGTATGTCTCCTAACCCAAATAGCATTTCATTGTATGCCCTGAGCTCTTGAGGCTCCAATCCCAGCTTGTCAAAAGCTGTCTTGAAGAGGATGTCGGTGGAGCTTCCTTGGTCCACCAGTGCTCTGTGGACGTGGACGTTAGCCATCTTGATTGTGATGACCACCGGGTCGTCCTGCCCTGGGATGACACCCTTGGTGTCTTCATCTGTGAAAGTGATCGGAGGGGTGTTATCCCGTTCTTGAGTGGTCGGGTTCTTCTGCACATTATAGAACCGCTTCAGGTGCCTCTTCCGGGAACTCTTGGACGATCCTCCGGAAGCAAATCCACCCGAGATTGTGTACATGTATCTTGCCTCGCCCCGACCAGTATTGCTGTCTTGGGGCCTGTCGTCCGACTTCCTCTCATGAGACCTGTCTCATCGGCGATTATCGCGCCTGGAGGGCCCTTCCAACTTGATGAACCTGTCAAGCCTGCCTTCTCTTGCTAATTTCTCTATCACGTTTTTCAGGTCATAATAGTCATTCGTGTGGTGGCCATAGACTCTGTGATATTCGCAGTACTCGTCTTCATTACCCGCCCTCCGACTCTTGATCTGTCTGGGAGTGGGTAATTTCTTCACGCTGCATATTTCTCGGTACACTTCTACTAAAGAGACCTTTAGTGGCGTGTACGAGTGATATTTCCGAGCTTGGCTCGAGTACTCTCCTCCCCTTTTGTTGTTTCGCTCCCGTTCTCCACCAACGGCCTTTCTGAGTTGCGATGCTTCCTCTAAGTTGATGTACTTCTCGGCCCTTTCCTGTACCTCGGGCAAGGAGGTCGGGTGCCTCTTCGAGATTGATTGTGAGAAAGGCCCCTCACGTAGACCGTTAATCAACCCCATGATGGCTGCCTCAGTTGGTAGTTGTTGGATTTCCAAACAGGCTTTGTTGAATCTTTCCATGTACGCTCTCAATGATTCGCCTTCCTTTTGCTTGACCCCAAGTAGGCTCGGAGCGTGCTTCACCTTTTCCTTCTGAATGGAGAACTGGGTGAGAAACTTCTTGGCCAGCTCTTCGAAGCTCGTGATGGACCTCGGGGGCAGGGAATCGAACCAAATTTGCGCCGCCTTGGTTAAGGTTGTTGGGAAGGCTTTGCACCTCGTTGCGTCTGAGGCTCTTGCCAGGTACATCCGACTTCTGAAGTTGCTGAGGTGGTAGCAGGGGTCAGAGGTGCCCTCATACAGGACCATTTCTGGATTCTTGAAGTTCTTGGGGACTTCTGCTTTCATGATCTCCTCAGAAAATGGGTCTCCAGGGTGGAGGTCAGAATATTGATACTCTCGCCGTACCCATTTCTGCTTCAACCCTTCTTCTAGCTTCTTGATCTTCTCCTCAGCTTCCCTTCTCCAACATAACTCATCCTGTAGCTTCCTTTCTACTTCACGCTGTTGTGCCAGCTCTTGTTCCAGTCGATCAAGGCGCCCGTTGTGCCCATTAACCAAACCCATAAATTCATAGTGAGCTGGTCTGGAGTGGGGTTCTGCCGAGCGCCGTGGGGGAGGTCGCGACTTCCTTGGGGAAGGCTGTTTACTTGAGACCCCTCGGCCCCTACTTCTAGAGTTGTTTTGAGATTCTGAAACTGAAGCTGTATGTCCATCCTCTCGGTGATCCGCCATTCTTCAGGACTCGTAAGGTTCAGTCCCGGGCAACGACGCCAATGTTCCGGGGTGAATGCGGAACCGAATAAGCCCAATCCAGTCCAAGCGTGGGTTGTTGCTGTGAATCCAATTGCTGAATCTTCGATGGAACAGGCGGGGGGGTGAACCTGCAAAACACTCCGACGCTCAAGTCAGACAAGGTATAAGCAAAGTTTAAGTATTGTAGAAGTATTGTGTTCAGTGTCCCCAAACCTGTGTATCCATGGGGTATTTATAGGCACGAGTAGAGTTGTCAGTTGGGCCGGCCCTATAGGGTTTTGGCCCTGTTAGATGGGGGCATACCAAGAACAGGCCCTATTGCATGCAGGGCCATAAATTAAAAAGGCCCACAGGGCCAAAAGCCCTCACGGGCCAAAAGGGCCTAGGGCCTTTTCTACACCATCTATATCTTTTCCAATCTTGTTAAAAAATCTCCAAACATTAGACTTTTTCCCTGAGTCAACACTACCAGAAGCTTGGACAGGAGTTTCAGAAACAATCTCATCATCATTCATGTTTATAAATTTCCTAAATAACACATTTCTAGTAAGCATAATATGAACAACACACATTTAAAGTTTCTAACACAACTTAGAGTATTATGCAAATTAGAAGCGAAGATATGCAAATTAAAAAACAATTACGCTGCTGTCTTTAAACAAAGCACTAACCTTGAAAGAAGATTAATGACTTTAGATAGCAAATATATTACAGGACACAACTTCAGATGGCAAACCACTTGCTGCAATTGTACTGCAAATACAAATGAAGAGACACAAAAAACATCAATAGACACTCCAAAAGAAAGTTAAAAAATATGCTGCCTACATACATAGTTCACGAAACAGTCAGCAGAATACCAAGAAGAAAAAAAAAGCAATCAAGCCATGTCTATTTATTAACTTTTGATTGTAACAGCTTAAGCAGATAAGAAATGGCTTAAAAGTACACAGGAATGCTTATGCCTTATGGTGAAAAATACCCAAAAGTTATCCTGTAAAATAAGGACATGCAGTTACAATGCAAAGAATAATTATATAATGGAAATGCATAGTCAAGGATCCTGAATTCCCTTTCTACAAAAGTGACAATGCTTAACTTTCTGCTGTGGACTCATGACTTAAGAACTTTGGATTTTGGAACATAAAGATGGATATAAAGCAGAATAACTGAGTCATTGATGTTCTTAACTAACAATATAGTCAAGGAAAACTAAGAAAGTTCAGCACTAAGGTATATTCAAGCAAGACAGAACATATAAAGATCAACTATACATTAGATTCAACAACTTTGAAACTTATGTATATTAAAACATTTAAAATTGTTATCCGATGAAAGGAACCGACAGATTATTAATGGATAAATCACCACAAAAGCAACTAAAATCCATTATGAATAAAAATGTTGGTGGATCTATATAACAGAGAAAAGATTATAATTACAACATAACTAAATGAATAAAATTGAAACAAAAAATTGAAAATTGAAACATACACACTTTTGTTGAGAAAGCAAAAGGCAAATATATGAATACTCTAAGTTGGTTATGGAACCTTCTATACATGCAATTTCAATTCCTCTCTTCAGATATAAATGGTTTTGGTAACTCATGAGAATAAAAGCAAATCAGCAAAGCTGAGTTAAACTAAACTAACAGAGAAAAATGTTGCTGTGATTAGCATGAAAAATTAACAAACTTCAACATTTGTAATGTTTATACAGGAAAAGCCCAAAACTGCATAATCAGTAGAAACTAGCGGACATTCAAACTTGTTCATGTGTTCAAATTCCAAACACACCAACCACCAAGATAATCAAGCAGAAGAAGAGAGAGTATTGAAGATGTACATTGGAGTACGTACCTTTAAGGAATGGGTAAAGGAGCAGTGTTTTCGGTGATCTTGCGAACAGAAGAAGAAGCTTCTTGTTGTTCTTGCTTCTCCGAACCAGCAAATGAAGAAGACGCTACAGCGCCGGCGCCGCTGCGGTGGTGGTTGAGATTAGAGTGAACCACGGCGTTGGAGAATGGGGCGTCGGTTAAAGACAACGTTCTTCTCCAACCTATGTCTTCAACCACGGTGCTAATTGGCTGAGGGAAGAGAAATTAGAAATTTGGAATTAGGGATTTGGGGCTAATTTTGGGTTTTGGGACTGGCCCTAATTCAGCCCTCTTTATTTGGGCTTATTTAGGGTTAGGGCCAATAATTTTTTTTTAATATATTTGGGGGCTGTGGGCTGAAAAATATGGGAAGGGTTTAGGGCTGGCCCTAGGGTTAGGGTTTTTTTGACAGCTCTAGGCACGAGTGTACCTGTATTGTTGATGGTGGGTTAGTGCACGTCCTGGGATTTCGGAATAGTGCATGGGAGCACGTCTCCTATTCTGTTGCGAAGGAGAGATCGTGTCACATCCCTTTCGTGGAGGGCACGTCGGGTCGGGTCTCTCCTGCCGGGACGGATCGGCTCTTCCTAGTAAACAGGCCAGGGTGCCCCTAGACCTGCCAACGTGTTGAGTCCAATACTGTTCACTATGAGCTCATCCGTATCCACAAGTCGGTCATACCCGACTTGTCCATACAGGTCGGATGTTCTGTCAGTACATGGGCTGATTGGGTTATTTCCTCCTGAGTCATTTGGTGAGGTGGTCTCCCAAAAATGGCCCAATGGGGGGCCTATTCTTTGGGCCTAGTAATTGGGTATGAACAATACTCAAATTCATTTTTAAAAGAAAACTTGTTCATGGTTTTCGAAAATTTTGTTAGTCATATTAATACATGATAAATATAAGGAAAATACTAAGGTTAAGAGAACCGGACCGGTTAGTGAACTGGTGGAGTGACTGGTTCAAAGGTTTAAAGATTTGACCGAGGTCGAATTGTGGTCGAACCGATTTATTTAAATATATAATAAAATAATTTAAAATATAATATTATTAATTTTTAATTAAAAAAACTAAAAAATTGGTCCAGTTTTCATGGTTTTTTATCGATTTTGACCGGTTTTTTATCGGTTTTCTACCACTCAGTTTTCACCCATGAATCGGACCAAACAAAGGATCAGTTTTCGGTTTTTCTGGTTGAACCGGCCGGTCCGATTTTCAGAATACTAGAAAATTCTACTATGAAGAAATTTAAGTGTCTTCTAGTAAGGATAATTATCATATTTAGAAATTTATCTCTCATAATGATAGCATTAATTACATATTAAATTTTAATAGCACAAATCAATGGTTAAGATTTAATCAAAATACCTATTCTCACTAGAAAACATATTAGTGTCTTCACCAAAGACCTCACCTAAATATAAATGTAAGTTAAATCAGTAGTTTTGTCAACTAGATGTTGATGCGTTGCGTTAAATATTACATATCACAAAATAATTGATTGACATGACTTGTCAGTGACACATTTCAGCTTATCATTTTATAACACATGACATTAACATGTTAATTCATCATGTCATGTAGTACTTAACGTGACATATCATCACCTAACTAACAAATAACCAATTTGGCTTAGGGATGCATCTTTCACGACTAATATGACTACCAAAATCCTTTTAGAAATCTATTTAAATATATATATATATATATATATATATATATATATATGGGGGAGAAATTTGAATATTTACTCATTATAAAAAGATTAAGTAACAAAACATACAAAACTTAAATTGAGATAAGTAATATGTAAAAATGTACATGGTTATCCATGTGTAATGCATATTCATCGGTTCAGGTTGGTTTTGTTTACAAATTTCTAAACTAAAAGCTGAATTGAGCTAATCAGTTTATGTTTATGTGACTTTAGTTTGGTTAATCGATTTTCAGCACTCCTGGTTATAACCAAAAGAGTTCTCACAACTCACAAGGGATGGAGAGGACTGCAAAGTACGTCCATTGCCATAATAAATTCACATGGAACTTTTGCACGGAATGATTCATCCATTTATTATGTGGGTCACAATTCAAACCAAAACATGGGCATAAACATTATTATTAACATAGTCGTGAACCAAATAATGTAAAGTATGACCATAACTAGTAACTACCACCACCAATAGTTTTGTGCAGGTTGTGACAACAGCAAAACGGTGGCTAAAGAAAATATGTGCAAAATGGCAACAGGATAAAAGGATTTGGGTGATGACGATTGCTACATCATGTTGAACATAAACAATAATTGATTTTGTTCATTTTAAATATGTAACAATTTCAGCTGGCCGATCATGATGACGATGTTGTTGGTGGCGAATTGACGTTCTACGTTTCAACTTCTTTTTTATTTTCTTTTGGCTAAGTAAATTGTTACAAGTCATGAAGCAGGTTTGGAAAGAGAACTTTTGATTGGTGAATAGCGATTACTGAGAAAAATGAGCCACAGTTTCATTTGGAGAAGTTTCATGTCACTATACATAATACAAGAAAAAAAATGTATAAATAAGTTTTTAGAGGCTATATTTTTTTATTTTATTTTGGTCTTGTTAAATTTAAAAGGTTTCTATTTTAGTTTATATCATTAACTTTTGCTGTTAAATAATGACATAGCAAACTGAAATGCTATGTATCACATGCACTTAACGAAGCAAAACCTACAGGACTAAAATAGTAATTTTAAATTTTATTAAAGCGTAAAAGAACAATTTAAGAATTAAGACAAAAGAATTAGTAACTACTTTGGGTCTACATAAAATTATGAGGAAAAACATAGTAGGTATAAACAAACAATAATCCTCTACAAAAATTAGTCACTCCAATAAATATATGTTAAAATATAAAATATATATTTAAAGTATATATATCTGATTTAGTAACCTTTTTTTTTTGTTTCCACAACATTTCTTTATAAGCAAAATATGGTTACTTGGAGCCTCTGACCCCCAAGATTAGAGAAGAAACTAAAGCTTAGTAATCCTTTTAAAATTGCGGTTGGATCGTTGACTCCCTAGAAAGAAATATATTGGATCACGTGCCACATTACGACAAGCTGGCAGAAGGAACGTAGAATAGTTGTTTGCTTGAATCCTTGATGTGTGTGGAACATGATTCAGGAAGCATCAGGAGGAGACAGGAGACACCCCAGAATCCCAAAGTTAACAAAAGAAAGAAAAAAAAAAAGTATATTCGGGACACGAATCATGGAAATGACACTAGAAATTGCCATTCTCAAGATGTATGTAAGAAAAGAATCAATCAATCAATCAATTAGTTAAATTCAATTAGAATTTTAGAAATTCATATTCACTGATTTAGCTCAGTATCCCTCACGTTTCAATCAAGTATGCTCACAAATTCTGTATCTACAATTTGCACACAATACACAAATATTGGTGACACAAGACCAATTATCAAGGACTGATTTGCTTTGAAGCAAGCTTAACATTGACACAAACATTTAAGCCCGGATCTTGCCTTTAATGCTTTGTCGGAATCAAACAAACCACACTTTTTCCCCATAATTCTCTCCTAGAAAAGAGAACATTGTTGGATGTCCCCCATCATTGAATCTTTCCATAGCAATCACACATTTTTTTCCCAGTAATTTTTGTTGGGAATGTTCCTCATGGTTACCTATTATCAGATTTATTAGCTGAGGGGTAACTCGGTCCGTCCAAGTCAATTAGCGTAAAATCATATGGCACGGATACAGAATTCGACGTATCAACAAGCAAGGAAGATTTCCCTGCACCAGAGTTTGAAGCACCATTGTTGGCACCAGAATTTTTGGGACTGTTGCTTTCGGATGAGAAACTGGAGAGCCTCGCATCATCGGACTTGTTTGCAATGTTGGGCTTGTTTCTTCTAACACTTTCCATCTCTGGACCAATGGGAACAAAAGTTCGTGATCGATACTTCCTAGGTCCCTCATCACCATCGTGGTTATAGAGAACGTAATCATGATATGTTGGCGCAAACTGCCAGAAATTTTGAATATCAGAATATCAGCAGAGATTAGACAAAACAAATGCATAGGCAATCTTTTAGTTTGGTAGAACTTTTCGAAGAGGTGTTTGTGCTCTTAAAAAACACAAACACTTTGTATTATGTTTGGTAAATCAAAAAATCATACGGCTTTTAAAATTTAGCGGTGCTCTTAAAAAGTAAAATCACTTTTTTTTCAAAGATAATTTGTGATTATCAAAATTAGAAAGTCTAATATAATATTTTATGTTAATAAATATCTAAATTTGTTATTACATTAATGTTTATTATGGTCTATTAAATTTTAAAAACTGTTTTACTAAACACAATTGTTCTTGTTTGTGCTTATTAAAAGTCATTTTTAGTTTGATGCTACAATTTTTTACAAAACTATTTTTCAAAAGACAGCTTTTGATAAGTTACTTTCAAAAAGTAAAAGTTTTATATGTATGTAACACATTTCCGAAGGATATAGAAGTGAAACTCACCTGGTGGACCGTGTCATGGTAGAAATCATTTAACATCAAAGCATGCGCAAGGCTAGCTGACAAACCACGGGATGCACCTATGTTAGCACCGGCATATTCTTTGTAGGGGAATGCATAAAAGTGCCCTAGAGCAGCAAGAAGCATCTCAACACAAATGATGATATTTTGAAGTTGAGCAGCTTCATCTTCATCCTTGATGAATCCCGACTTTGCAGCAAGAAAGACTAAGACACCCTAATATGACAGCAAAAGGTCAGCCATTTCAAAACTCTACCGGAAACACAGTAAAAGCGCCAAACAAAATCATAAACAATAAACCATCCACAAATTCTACCTTAGAACCTAGAAAACGATGGCATTAAAGCACACTAACATCAACACACAAATACACGGATGTCATAAAATGTTAGCACCCTGAATTTTCACAACAAACCATATCCAATTTATGCCATATTTATTAGCAGCAGTTTTGACACAAAATCTTAGCAACCTGCATTTTCACAATCACAAACATGACACTGGATTTTCAGGACATATGCAGTGCCTCTCTCCAACAGAGAGATTAATCTATTTCAGATTCAAAGGGGTGGAGGTGTGTAGTCTATTCTCCTTTTCTATTATTTGGAGGAATTAAAATTGTTTGGAAGAAATTACACTGACCTTCTCAAACACCCCTCAATTTACACACCCTAGTAGCTGAAATAACCATCCTGTTGCTAACAGAAACTAACACCTGAGTCATAAGGGAATTGTCTGAATGCCCTATATTGACAACATTTAAGCCATATAAACGATATTTAATTGGATACCAGGGCTCAATGTTTCTATCTTTGGCAAAGGTATCCTGGGAAACAACCCCACAAGACCTTGGAACCTTTAGACCAGAAGACATGCTTCGGAAACACCATCACTGCACTGTGAAGAACAACATAAGTGTCTTGACTCTGTCTTTGAAGAAGATGGCTTACATGCGGCCAAGAAGAACCCCAAGAACAGGGTGCAGAAGGTAAACAACAAGATCAAGCTCCACTTTCACTGTCCAAGGTGGTGATGGAACAAGTTTTATTGTCTCTCAGTGTGGAACATACTTTTTGCATCTTCTACATTCACTAAAAAAGAGGTAAGCCTAGGCTCAATGCTGCTCCATTTTTTTCTTTCCACTCTGGTTCTTTCTCATTTCTTTTCTTTTCAAATAACAAACTTGGTTGCATTTTTTGCTGGTTCCAATTTTAATAATGCATTCAAGAAAGTGAAAAATACCACAAAATGTACAAACAAAAAAAACATGTGTGTTCTCACCAGCATAAGATTTGACAGTTATGTGCATTTCAAATGTTAACCGATGATAAAACTGGGTATCTCATCATTTTCTGGGTTAAATTGTTTAAACTAAACCAGGAGCCATGCACATGCTATGAATTTCATCAGCATGACAAATGAACTGTTAACTCCAAGGGTGGTTGGTGCAAAAGCAACTAAAGTTTACTGCTGAGTTTTCCGAAATAGAGGGGTGTCAAGTGCAATTGCACTGAACCTTGGGAATATAAATGTGTTTTCCCCTTGTTTAGACTTTAGAAGGGATAAAAAGAAAGAAGGGAAGAAAGAGAAGAAGATACAAGATCCCCAATATCATCTTAACCTCGTTCCTAACTAGTATTTTTTGTTACGTAATATTCACATCCTTTCTTATTGCTACATACACAAATAAAATTGCCATTTTATGTTCTACCTATTTTACCATATGACATGCAATGAAAGAGAACTGAAAACACATACAGAAAAGGAAGGGGAAAAAGCTGAAAAAGAAGAGGGGTATGAAAAACCTGCCAATAAGTCAGGAACACCACAGATTTTATTATGATAAACTTCGGGACTGGGTTGAATGGCTGAAGCAGATCCCTGCATGCCACATAAAACAAAGCAAGAGCATACAGCGCCATTGTGTACGAAATTGTATATATGATTGTAAGATACAAGTACGATTGACTTGGACTGAAATTGCCATCCTTGTATTTCCCCTTTTCATAAAGTATGAGTGTGAGAACAACTAAAATGGGCTTCAAAATCACAAACTGCAAACAGCCTTGCTTGCATTTCCGAATAAAACGCCTGCAAGAGAAGTTAATTAAGGAGATGTGACTATCAACTATGACATAATGATCATGCTTCTACATCAAAAGTTTGCACCAGAATTATCGCTTCCCTAGGATGACAAGAATTTCATTTTTCCAATAATCAATAAATAAAATTCTAGGTTATGCCAATTTAGTGGATTAATATTTAATAGGCACTAAAATTACTATGAATTCACTTTTTAATTAGTTAAACGTGTGTATTAATAACAAATTTGAGATTAGTAGAATAAGTTATATGATACATATTATGATTTATGAATACGAGTACTTTTAGAAGATAAATTTCCCATTCCCCATCATATATAATTATATAGTAGATATAAATCAACATTTTTGAGACCAAATAGATTTTTTTTTAATATTTCAGACCAAATAGATTTAAATCCAAGAATATATATCACCTACCCGTCCAGTGGTAGAGGAGGCAAGCAACAAGTCATAAGAAACCATGATGGCTTTAGAATACGACCACTTAAACTTAGGACCACTGCCCCAGGACCACCAACCCATGCAAGACACAATGATAGAAAATTATAAATAACCCAAGCTTCATATCTGAAAAGTAGGCAACAGAATATGATTAATATACTGATCCTTGTTAACAAATATAAAATGTAAAATGCATTTCTATTTCTTTAAAAAACAAGAATAAGAGAAAGGGAAAACAGTAAACTAAAGATATACAGGGCTCTAAATAATGAAAGAGAGTTAAATCACTCCAAGGATTGAATATGCAAGCAATCTGGGTATGTTGAACATCATCCTGAGTTGTGAATTTTTACATAGTAGGATCTCAAGCAATGAAACAAATAACTTCTGCAAAGTGACTTCAATGTGCAATATGTATGTAAATATAAGAGGAACAGAATTGTAACCTAGCATCACTCTTAATCATTTCCAGCCCTCTTAGACTATTTAGACGATCACACATCGACTAGTGCAAAAGTAAGCTTTGTTACTAAATGACAGAGACCTAACTAACTTGACTAAGAAAGCTAACACATTCAAGATCTCCTTGCCTAATTTATATGGGACTCGCATCACAAGTGTGAGTGTTCGCTAAATCAAGACTAGATAGAATAATTGACATTTTTATACCAGACAACCATACCCAAAAAAGATAAAAAGAAAGGCATGCACACATCAAACTTATGCAGAAATGTAAATAAAGCATGTAACAAAATTTTCGGACTTGATATACGGACAACGATAAAAAAGCTAGTAAAAGCAATCAAAAAAGAAAAAGAAGAAATCAAGAATAACTTACACTTCCCGGATGGAATCAAAATAGATAGAGCCCATAGGTATAACAAGAGCGAGGAATGACATCAGCGCATAAACCTGTTGCAATAAATAAATAAATTGAAACACAGCAGCATAATACAGATTACAGAATACAAACTGACATTATCCCCAATGAAATATCAAAAGTTCTATGATGATACTGAAACTACATAAGATAATAAATAATTGAAGTAAACAAAAGAACTAGGAAACACAACATGAAAAGACATTTGACTGTAAATGCAATGAACAAGAGAAAGAAAAATACACTATATAGTCACAATAGCTTGAAGGGTAGAGCTAAGTCCATTTTATACTTTAAGCTCTTTGCTTCCCTCCCTTTCCCTCCAAAATCAAACTCAAAAAAATACCCTGAGTGCATTAGATATAGCAAGAAACTTGAAATAGTCAAGTATTTCCAAAGAACTCCATAATTTTAAAATTTCTAGACCAAGCTAATATCGAGAGATGGAACCACTCCCCAACCTCCAGCCTCCAACCTCCAAGTCTCCATTCACACACATAACCCAACTAACTTCCACATACCTGTTTACACAGTAGAATTACAACAACTCTTCCTCTTAAATGCAAGATACCACAATCATATGATATCGTAATATTTTATCTTCAGGTTAAAATGGTATTGGTTTGGTCACTTATTAAGCTACTGAAGACTACTTTGTCCAATAAAAAAGGAAACCAAATTCAGTCATCCCTAACAAAACCACTCCAATATTTCCTTCCACTAAAAGAAAAAAATATATAATATAATATAATAATAAATGGATTTAGGTTAGTAAATGCAACAATGCGGCATACATGTTAGTAGAATTTCATCAACTCCTCTCCTTAATTAAATGCAAAGTAGCATAATATTAACCATATAAAATCCATATGATACTGGAAAAATACTTTATCCAACAAAAATGGAAACCAAATTCAATCACTAATTCATATATATACCGTGTAAAATATTTTTAAAAAAATAACAATAATAGAAACACATTGGCATATTATAGTGAAAGCGATTGAATCGCTCAGTGAATCATCACCATCACTCACCGGCACCATAAAGATTATGCGAACAATGTAGCGCTGAAAGGTGGGCTCAGTGTAATTGAGGAGGTGCCTATAAATGTGAAGAAGCGCCAACGCAATAGCTCCACATGTGCAGAAGAAAGCGACGATGTATAAGTAAATCGGAACCCCTCCATGCCCCATTCCTTTTTCACGTTGCCACCAAAACCGTGAAATTTATAATCTCCCTTACGCGAAGCTGTTAATGACGCATTTTTTGGGGACTAAGGATTAGGGAAAGTGGAGGTGGAAGTGAACCCTAATCGAAGATTGGTAATTTGAAATTCGGCGATCTAAGGAGCGTTTTGTGAAGAAAGGTGAAAGAAAGAAAGAAAGAAGGAAAGAAATGGTGTCGTTGTTGGCAGTTTGATTGATGGCGGCAGTTGGCTTTGCTGTGAAGGAATCGGAAGGGATGAACAGGGAGAGACAGAGACAGACACAAAACAAAACAGGGGATTTTTTAAAGAATTTCGAACTTGGTTCTATTCATAATGCCAGCAACACGTATATGCTACTATTGTATTCACTACCAAACATAATTATTAGAACCATGATGATTAATTAATACTTAAAAAAAATAATCTGGACTTCACATAAATAATTGAGAACCAAAGTTTAGTTAAACATGTCAAAGAACCCCTAGATCATTAATTTAATGGCAACTGCAAATAGCCAAATAAACCCTCCAACTTAAAAAATTAGGCTTGTCTGTTTTTTTTTTCGGTCCGTTTATAATTTATATTGTCTGATGTCTGATTGGTAAAGAAAAAAAAAGAAAATTAAAATTTTTTATTTCATTAAAGGTACAACTAAATGAAAAAGAATTGTTATTTTTAGAATAAATATTCGATACAATTCTTGTCTATTTTACAGAACGACAGTGCCTTATTATAAAAAGAAATTGATCTATGCTTCTAAAACAAATTAATCATCTAAAATGTCAAAAGAATATCTAAAACATTAAAGTTTTAAAATATGAGTTATATAATATTAGGTATGTTAGTAAGATAAAATATTAAAATATAAAATAAATATAAATAACTAAATCATCCATATAGTTATTGAAAAAATTTATGGAGCAAATACTACATGGAGCCATGAAAATTCATGGAATCAAAAGGTGAAACCCTAACCCTAACTCTATTCTCTTTCTATTTCACCGCCACTGCTACCACCACACTATTGGATCGTTGTAGCCGTCGTCGCCTCCTTCTCTTCTTCTTCTTCTACATGTTCTTTTTCCTTTGGCGACGGCACAAAACTTCTTCTTCTGCAGATTCTATTTTTCTTATTATGATGATTTATAATTATATTTATTAGCTCTCTAATAGCTATTTAATATTGATTCAGTAGCAATATTAAGATGCATGTAGAATTTTTATAAAATAATATATGCAAAACGAATAAGTATTGGGAACTTACAGTATTGGAACCAACATAAAAAGCCAACGCCTCTTTTTTCCTTTTCTTGAAAACCAACACAATGCAATTTCAAAAAACCTTATTCCCCCATTTTCATCACCTCAGATGTTTCCAATGGTAGTGTGTTCCTATCTTCGATTAGCTCCTCTGCCTTCCAAACCACTAAATTCATCATGTTTTCACCATGTATTCTTCGTTCCATCACCACACTCCTTTTCCTCATTTCAATGTCGAAGCATAAACCTGTCCTCTGCTACCGCCGCCCCTGTCAGAGGAGCTTCCATGTCCCGTAGGAGGACACGAGCACAACATGTGAACCGTTAATATTGACAATTTGAATGGTTTCTTGGTAGATTCTGTTGGAGTTGGAAGCGGTTCTTCTTCCTCCGATACAACCGTCACCTCCGCTTCTTCGTGTTCTTTTTTAGATCTCCATCAATGTCGCCATAGCTTCTTCTTCCTCTTCTTTTTCTTTCACTATTCGCCACTTCCTTGTTGATGTTGTTGTTGTTATGGTGATGGTGGTGAAATTATTGTTGTTGTGGTGGTGGTGATGTAGTTGATAGTGGTAGCGATGAGGTTAGAGATAATAATTATATTTTATTTGGATGATAAATTTAATCTGTTTCAGATGATAATTTGTTATAATTTCGAATAATAATTGTTCTAATTTCAAATGATAATTTTGAATATAACTACTAATTAAATTTATTACTTTCTAAATGGTCCATAAGTTTTGTTTGGTAGCACTGTTGATGCAAAATATATTAAAAAGGATAATTTTCCTTCTCATCATCCCTTGAATCGCATATAGCAGCACTATATCAAACAAATAGCAATTCAAAGACAGAGACACAGTATCAACTATGGCCTTCACTGGCACCACCATCAGAGCCACACTCTCATCTCTCTCACGCGCCTTCTTCTTCTCCTCCTCATCCTTCCGCACCCGCACCCGCACCCACACCTCCCTCCTCCAACCACCATCCATCTCCGTCCTCTGCTCACACTCACACCCACATGCCAAATCTTACAACCTCCACTTCACAACGCGCCCATTCACCTCCAAAAAATCCAACACCACCAAAACCGACACCAAACTCAACTTCTCACTCTCCGACTCCGACTCCGATTCCGATGAAGACAGCGTTGTTGCCGCCACCGAAGAAAACAAGAACAGCATTAAGGGAAAGCTACCACCTCCCTACGACCCCTTCAGCAAGAAGCCCCCCATACAAGAGCCTGAGGATCCCAAGGATCTGCAAGGAATCTTCCACAGCATGAGGAGCGGCGACGGCCTCATGAACCATGCAGTTAAGATGTTCGACGCATTGTCCAAAGAGGGTCTCACTCACGTGGCGCTGGACCTCTTCGCGGAGATCAAGGACAAAGGTCACGTGCCGGACGTGGTGGCCCACACGGCCATTGTTGAGGCCTACGCCAATGCGGGCCGGCCCAAGGAGGCCCTAAATGCCCACATGAGAATGCTGGCATCTGGGGTTGAACCCAATGCTTATAGTTACGCTGTGCTCATAAAGGGGCTCTCTGGTGGGAAACTTTTGAAGGATGCTAAGAGGTTTTTGTTGGAGATGATGGATAAGGGGATGAGGCCCAATGCGGAGACTTATACGGCGGTGTTTGAGGGACTGGTTAGGGAAGAGAAGGTTGATGAGGCTATGGAGTTGTTGGGGCAGATGACGGGGAAGGGGTTTGTACCTGATGAGAAGTCTGTGAGGGAGGTTTTGAGCAATATAAGTCAAAGAGGACCAGTTTTTAAAACTCTTATGAAGGTACTTTTTGGGAAATGAGTAGTGTGTGTGATTTTGGAGTTGTAATCTTTTCAGTAGAGAATTGAGATGTTGAGTCATTTGTGGATGTCGTCTTTTTAGTTTTTTGCTTCATCTTCAGGTTTCTCTGTTTGAGTGACAAACTGGTTTTACCCAGTTGACAATGATAAGTCTCATTCTCTGATTCTGCGTGGATTTTCTTGTTTAAACAACTTTTGAAGTTGTCAAAATGTCATTTTTGCTTGTAAAAGACAACTTGTTATTTACATGTGTGTCCAAAATAACATTTACATATATATGTTTTTGATCTACCAATTTGTTCAAAATAACATTTTGAAACAGGAGCATTTGCATTTGATATTCTTGTTATGATTTTGTAGTTTTCTCTGTTTTTTCTTCACATCCTTATATAATGGCAAATGGTAACGACACTCAGATGAAGTTGTTCTAATACTATATTTTTTGAAATGAGATTGGAGTTTTTACAGAATGCTGCTTGCAGCTTGTAAGATGATCTTCATTTCACCCGCAATATAATATGACCAATTGGAATTCGTAAACATTCTGCATATAAAAAACTACACCATACACTTAAGCAGTTAAACGGACAAAACGGACCATACAGTTACTGTTACTTGCACAAAATGAACACAACCACGATACAAATGACAAATAAATTTTACACCATTAAATACTCCTTGAATGAGCTGACCAAATACATCGAAGACCCAATGCAAAGGCCTCTGTAGAGATGTGAAGTGGCTTCGATTCTGTAATCCTTTTGAGTAAGCATCTTTCAAGTTCTTGAACCCATAAAGGCCATCAACAGTGGCAGCAGTAGCTCGAGTCTTGGATGAGGCGGGCCAAAATTGCCAATACATTAACTAAAAGAAGCTTCGCTTTTGGGGACAATCTGATGCGCGATGCCCAGATTCTCCGCAGTTAAAGCAGGCCCCTCCATAGCTACCACCCCTGCAAGTCACATTTGGATGTCGCATCAGTTAAACACAAATCTGATGAGATTTTTCCATAGGGACAAATCTAACAACTCATTAGATATTTATAATACGGTAATGCTACATGTACCACTACACCTCCGTACACCCCATTTATAACACAGAAAAATGAGAAATGGAGTGTACACGTAGATTAATTCTTTATAATAAGCTCATATGAGTTCATGTTAAGCTTTACTATTCGAGTTTACCTAGAGGTTAGGTTAACTTTCAAGTTGGATTAACTTGCCCATAAGCTGAGCAACTTTTTTCTGATTGCATCTAAATACTAGTTTTGTTAGCTTATCCTATGTCTTATCCCATAGATTAATCTTACAATAACTTTTTTTTACTGGAATCTTACAATAACTTTGCATCACAGGAAACAAAATAAAAGCTATTATAACTTGTTTGATGATGAATACCTGCTTGATTGTCTACCTCCAATCAGCCAGTCATCACTGCTTTTTCCCATTCGAGACCGGTTGTTGCCCGATTTAAAACTTTTACTCCCTCTCCCGTATGAACTACCAAAATCATCATCAGAGCCTCGGTTTCCTCCATATCCTCGTGAGGTTTTAAAACCTCTCTGATCTCTTGAACCTCTTCGGTTACTTCGTTCTCTGTCGGAAAACTTCCCATAGTAATCACTTGCAGGTCCATCATCTTGCAAAGCAGGTAACTGCCAATACAGAGAGACATGAGATTGCATTTATCAACTGTTTCACGTACATAACCACCAGTTAAGTATTAAACAAAACATCTTAACTGAATATTTCATTTTACCTTGGTGATCTTGGAAATAGTGTTTCCAGGAGGCAAATCCTTGTTGAGTAATTCTTTAGCAATGTCCTCCGGAAGATCAAAAACAGCTCCTTGAATCTGACATTAGGTATTAAGAATTCAAATAAATCGAACAGCATGGGTTTGTTATCTCGATAGACAATAGTATAGAAGTTCCTAACACAATAACAGAAGAATACAGTTCATATACAAAGCTACTAACCCGGTCATCTGCAATTATATGTATTTTTCCAACTTCATCAGCAGCAGGAGAATAAACATCAGAAAGAAACCCAGTGACTGATCTTGCAGAAAGAAATCTTCTAGAATTATCTCCATCCCGAGTAAGTTGCAATGTAACCCATCCCTGCAATTAACAGCCTTTTAGTCAGCTATCCAAGTAAATTCTCTGAAACAGCATTGATACGATTGAACAAGGTAAGGCAACTATTATTCACATAAAATGTAATTTTGGGCCAACCTTCACTCATTTTTATTTTTTTATACTTTGATAAACATTAATCAGGTCATAACTAGATTTTGATATTAAAATCAGAGATACTATATGATAGGTTCAGAGAAAAGAATATATTGATCAACATCTATTAAATTGGTGAACAATATATTCCGTTTGCTGTTTAGCTAGAGCAAAATTAATTTTTCAATTTCATGTTCTGAACAGATTTTGTTACATGAACATCATTTACATATTACTAACTCAGCCTATGTTGATCTTTTGCAAACTTTTTACATAGCCAGTGCCTGGAAAAAAGACGAGTGTGGTGTTAGGCCTAACATAAAACTCTGTCAAATCCCTATGACATGGATTAACATCATTTACATACTGTTGATTAAAGAACATTGAGAACCAATAAATCCTTTAGAGATTGGAATGACTAAACAAGTTGAATTTGAAATATCAACTTCTCCAATACCTGCTCATGGTTGATTAATGATCGGGATGATGGAGGTCTACCAAATCCACTCAGCTGTGCTAGTGCAGCTGCAAGGGCACTAACCCCTTGCTCTTCAACTAATTTTTGTGCAGTTGCAGTGAAGAACTCAATAGACTCGGGATGAACTCTCTCAAGTGTAGCAACAACTTGTGCAGCAGATGCTTCCAAAATCTCTCCAATAGCTGGTGGATTAACAAATTCAAATTTGCAGCCTACATCACGCTCGAGGGATCTAACGGTTCTCCTCTGGCTACTGGTGTACATCAGAATGGCAGTACCTTCTTTTCCAGCACGCCCAGTACGACCAGAGCGATGCACAAAAGTCTCAGGATCATTAGGAAGTTCGTAATGGATAACCTGAAAGGAATTTCATTATGTTGAGAATAGACAAATTCAGTAATAGTCGAAAACGAAAAGAATCTTCAAATTAATTCAAATATAGATCTCCTACTACCTCTAGAGGTAAAAAGAAAAGAGATTGAAATGAAAATTAAAAATAAACAAGTAACTATTTGGACAAACACAATTTTTTAAACACAAAACTCTAACTGTTAAATCAATTAAATAGTTTACAGTGATCAAGATCAAATGATAAGGTCAGAGCTAGTGAGAAATACATCAAAATTTACAAATCAAATTCTTCTTAGATAAATAAATCACATTTATGGGTCGAGAAATCCCAACTTCTAGATAACTAAGTCCTCAGCTATCCTGGAGACAATAATCACAAAATCTCTCAAGTCCCCAATTTGGCGACATAAGTTCTCAGAAATTTATGGTTAAATAAGTGACTAAATTCTCAATTAAAATGTCAATTTAAAAATAAGAATTATCAAAGTATAGCAAAGACCATAAACCATTAAGGGAATTTCAAGTCCCTTGAACTTACCAAATCAACATTGGGAATATCAAGTCCACGGGCTGCAACATCTGTGGCAACAAGTACGGTGAACTTCCCTTGCCGAAAGCCATTCAATGTTCTTTCTCTCTGATGCTGAGATATATCACCATGCAGTGCTTCAGAAGCTATGCTACTTGTTAATGACAGTGATACTTCATCGGCATCTTTTTTTGTCTGGGTGAAAACAATAGTCTTTCCACCCTTTGCATAGACCTAAAACGCATCGACATCATATTTTAGTTAAATTCAGTGAAATTATTGCACTGCATTCTATAATCAAGATATTTCTTGTATAGACCAACCACTGACATGGTAATAATCAAGATATTTCAGTAAACTTACAGTTACAAGATCAGAAAGAATTGTCCGCTTTGAAGTGCCAGTGGCTGACATAGCATAAAGTTTGATCCCATTAGCAAGCTTTTCTTCTTCGTCACCGACCTTATTTAAAAGAAAAGAAA
>JASCZI010060428.1:213308-237721 GCA_036250425.1 Stylosanthes scabra
AAATCCATTAGAATTATAAATTACAAATCACATAGTTTTAATTCCACAAAATTACAAAGATAAATCACAATAAAAATGTACATTTACTTCAATTTCTTTTTATAAATATATGAACATAGAAATCGATATGCATGAAAAAAACTAAACATGAATTATAAAAATTAAAAAATTAAATGACCGTATGAATATATTTTATCCAAATTAAATGAAAATATTTAATAATAAACAACAACATTTATTTAACTTTTTTAATAAGATTAAAATATGTAAAAAAATTAACATAAATGATCAAGTTTAAAATATTATGCATTTTATTAAAATATATCTATGAATAAATTAATACGTATAAATTAATGAAAACTATGTGACGGACACAATTTCATGTAAATATTTGGTACTTTATATATATAAAAGTGAATATATAAGTGAATATATATTTTCCTTAATTTTATCCAAATAAAATGGAAACATTTAATTTTAAACAGCAATAGTCTTTTGATTTTATTTTTAAGATTAAAATATGTAAAAAAATTACAACATGAATAACCAACTTTAAAATACTATACATTTTATTACATTTTATGTATGAATAAATGAAACAATTGAGATTAAAATATTATGCATTAAACTATTAGTATGAAATTATATTGAGAACTATATATAAGTGAATAAATAAATAAATATATATGTGAATATAAATATTCAAATGACACTTGTACAAATAGTTAAATGACACTTGTCATTGAATGAGATTGCAAACCCACTTTTATAATAATAATAATAATAACTAATGTATTTGTTCGTGTCCTATATGATAAATTTAATTTAATTTAAATTAAAATATCATTTAATATTATTAATTATATATAAAATAATTAAAATAGTATATAACTCGTGAGTTATAATAAAAATGGATATTAAGAAAGTATGTATCTTTTTGTGTTTTTTTTTTCATTTATAAAAATATATTCGTCGATTGTTCTGTATGTTTTTCATCACCAATAATGTTATAGAATCAATATTAGGGAGCAAATTATTAAATTATCATCTAATTTTTTTAAAAAAAATCATTTGAAATTAAAAAATGTAACATCCAAACACAATAAAAATGATCACCTACATAATATATAAATTATTTGACTCAGGATTAATTCCTAAGATATCTGAGAGTTCCCAAGCAAAAAGATCGATGTTATCTCCTCGGATAGTGGCATATCGACCTCCCATGGTCATGAACTTTATTATAGAATACTTGGTATATATGAAAGTTGTGATGTCATTCAGAGTCTTTCTACGCAAAATAACATTGTACGCCGTGGAATCTTTTAACATCACAAGCTCTGCTGGTATAAACTCTAGTCCTAGAGCCTTAACCAAAGGTAACCAATAGATCAGTCGTCCCATCAGACTTTATGTAATGATCTCCTAAACCTACGACACCGGAGAGGTAGGGCTTTGGGTGGTGATCCTGGAATCCAAGTGCATCGAATGTGTTTCTGAAGATATTGGAATCTTCCCCAGTGTCTATCAGGATCCTTTTCACCACACCATTACCCAACTTGGCTGTTATGACTAACAACTCATTATCTTCCAAGGACCTTGGGAAATTGGTTCGTATTGTGGAGTTATGGATCTCAACATCCTTTTTTATTGCACTTTTTGAATTTTCTTGGGTGGAGCTCTTCTTACACTCATAACCACGAGAGTAGTTTCCTTGTCCCATCCCGACTTCTGTGTGTCCTAGGATTCAGACTTTCCCTATCATCGTCATGCCCTTGTCTTCTGGCTTCTGGGTGGCCGTACATGATGTACAAACTCCCTTCGCTTCCCATCTCGGATAGCTTGTTTCAAAGCGTCTTTCAAATCAAACGATCCTTTCTACGGTTCCATGAACTTTGCAGTACTCACATAATAGTGATTTGGTCGCACTAATCCTAGGCCGTACCTACGAAGTTTTTGGTAGGATCCTCTTGTGGGAAACCTTCTCGTAAATTTCCACTATTGACACATTCAGGGGTGTAGTAGTTAAATTTTGGGTGAAGCTACGAAGCACGGACACTTTCCTAAATTGGCGTGCCCACGTGTCGGACACTTTGGACACGAAAATCACTGACACTTGTCCGACATGCGTGTTCTTTCGTGTCCTTGAAAAAACAAAAAATAACTTTTCTGACACACTTAACACTCTAAAATATCATTATGTGTCCGTGTGTCCAACTTTATTCTTAACTCATATCCTTAAAATGGATTTAAAAGTAATATATATTACTATTTCTTAAAACTAAAAGTTATCATAAATACTTTATATAATTAAAAAAGGCATTCAAAATACTAAAAAATAATAATTTTAAGATATTAGGATATTAATAAAATTTAAATAAATATTAAGATATTAATATAATTTGGTTAAAAGACATTATATTATATATATGTCGTGTCATCATGTCATATAAAAAATTGAGATTGGTATGTAAGCGTGTCGCATGTCGTGTCCTGTGTTCATGTCTGTGTCTATGCATCATAGGGGTTAAGTGATCTTTTTGTCCCTAAGGTTATAGGCAAAAATCGAAATCATCCTCAAAGTTTTTTTCTCTGTCAAAATCGTCCCCAATGTTCCAAAATGTTTCCAAATATCCTTTTGTATCAATTTTAATTTTTAAGACGAAAATGCCCTTCTCTGTTAGAATAAAACCCTAATAACATCCACCCGGCAGCGGTCTCCAATATCATCCCCGCCCCGCTTGACCAAGATAATAACAAAATTGCTTCCATCTGATTCTCCCAACTTATGAAACTAATGAAACCCTAATTCAATAATTCTAATAAAATTGGAAGTAGTAACATCACTGCAGCAGCCATCAACCAAAAAAAAAAAAGAAGGAAGAAAGGAAGCAATATCAGCAGCCATATCTACAGAAAAGGAAAAAAAAATGAAGAAGTAGCAGCAGGCCACAACGAAGGAGGAGGAATAGCGGTTTGACCGAGATCTCGGCAACAGCGGCGGCGCCAGATCTGACTAAAGGCAGATCCAAAGAGATTCAGAGCCGTTGAAGGTTGGGGGCTCAGCGCACCGTGTGAGAAATGGCGAGCGAGCGATGGCGAAACGACAAGTAAGGGGAAAATAGAGCAACCGGTGAGGGAGGGAGCGACATGCAAAGAGTATCGACGAGTGAGCGATGGCGAGCAAGCAACAAGTGAGGTAGTAAGGGCAAAAGAGAGCAACCAACGACGACCGATGGGAAGGGCGCCGACGATGGCGCCAACAACGGTCTGCGCTGTGAGGTTGAGTGGACGGATGAGTCACCAGTGGCAGTAGGCAGTGGAGAGTGTTTGGTGGTGTGCGTGGGTGGGATGGTATAAGGAACGTAAAGGGACTCACTTGGGCACAAGGGGGAGGACTTTATAACATTTTGGAACATTAGAGACGATTTTGACAACAACAAAAAAACGTTGGGGATGATTTTGATTTTACCCTACAACGTTAGGGTCGAAAAGATCACTTAACTCTTAAATTTTCAACCTTGGGTGTAGGATTATACTATTCTTTTGAGGGAGGAGATTTGAAGGATTTGAGGCTTGGTACTTGGTGGAGATCACCACCTTTGCGTCCTCATTGTCTTCACGTCCTTGGTGGTTAAGTGCTTCCGAAAATCTTTGTCTAGTAGTCCTACGATGAAAAACAAGGCTACCACCCCCTGATCCACACATTGACTTATCGGACTACCTTTTTATATCTATCAAGGTATTCTCAGAAGGTTTCCCCAACACGATGCTCCATGCCAAACAGAGTAATGGAATGCTTTGCTTAGGTTCAACGTGTGGTGAAGTTGGAGAGATACTTGTTTTTTATGTTGAAATACCGTGTTATGGACGGAATGGTATTCATATCATTTGTGACTTGTAAAGAGTGGCAAAAAATGGGCTTTCATGGTCACTGAAGGAAGTATTGGAGTTGACGTTGATGATGATGCATGCTGAGTTAATACTACTTATTTATGAATATATTAGGTGTTGTTGAAAGAATAAATATCGTGTGTTGTACTCTATGAACTCCACAAATCTTTTGGTGTGAGCAGCGAGGAGTGGCAATTAATTGCTCCTTAGGTTATGGCTAATGCGGGAGATAGAGATGACAATTGGTATTCTTGGAGGCGGGTTCCTCTCCCCTCACCATCCCATTTAAGAAAATGTCACATGTTTTTGTCTCATCTTCAATGCGGGTCTCCATTTAATTAGTTGTCATGTAAAAAAGGCTGATGAACGCGAGTATTCGCGAGTATCTATTGATATTACTTAAAAAACTTAAAATAATTTACGCAAAACCATAATATAATTTGATTTAATTTAACAAAATTTAGTATAATATAGTACAAACCGAACATAATTTAAGGGAGTCGATGAACTATAGCTTATATGGCATTTCTCCTTCCCCTCTTGGAAAAGGTCTTGGGTTCGAGCCTCACCTAAGATTAAAAAAAAAAACATAATTTAAGGGATAACTACTCTTTTAGTCACAAAGGTTTTGGGTCAAAATCAATTTGATCATCGTCATTTTTTTTTTGTCAAAATCATGCTTAAAATTTCAATTTCTTTTAAAAACACCTAAATGATCGTTTTGCCCTTTTGACTGTTATTACTAGTTAAATGTTATTTGTTCTATGTTATTTCCTCTTTTATGTATAATGTATTTAATGAAATAGAAATTAAAATTCCTAACCTAACAAAGTGATTGTAAACCCTAATGCTCTCATAACTCCTCTAACACAGTCACATCAACACATCAACACCATCTCAAGGCCGCACCTTCCATCATCATCGAATCCATTCTCGCTCCTTTTTCTCTTCCCACCCACTACATCACACTTTGTCTTAGTTGTTCCACCTCGCGTCCCTGACTTTGCACCTCGCTGGTCACCATCTTGCCATCGCGTTTGCCTTGCGTCACCACTTTGCCATCATGCGGTTCGTCAATTCCTTTGTTCACTTGTGGCTTCGGTTTTCTCTCCTTCCTCTGATCCTTTATTGTCGATTGCTTATGTCATCGCCACTCGCTTGTGTTATTGTTGTTTGCTTCCTTGCCTCTATTCTTCACCTCTGTTCTTTGATGCTCTCTTCCTTGTATCTATTTCATGATCCTTGTAAAACCCCGTCTTTTTGCAACGCTTTTCTTAAGCGACGGTTTTGTCCGAAATGAATATAACGAAACGTATTTGAACTCACTTGCTTGAAATAATGTTGTGTGATAATAAATAGTGACTTGGACGATGATGATGATGATTCTAAGACTATGGTACGAGAATAGTGCTACGCTTTTTGCCTTACGGCACGCTTTTAACGATTTTGCAAAAAAGCGCGTAATTTCATAAACGAAAAATTTTCGAAATTCGTATATGAGCATGGAAGCCCTAGCCGAGTTTCTTCAGCCCAAAAATGTCCAAAAATAAAATAGTTACTCATGGTAATTAGGTTTACTTGTTAATTACTCATAAAAAGTTACCATGATTAAAATAATATTACTTTTTCTTACACACCTTTTTAATCCTATTGGTTGCATGGCCTCAAGCAATGCAAAACTAATGAGCTCCACTTCTTTTCCTTGCTATTCGAAACCTACTCCCTCCCCTAGCCCTAATTCATTTTTCATTAACCATTTAACTTAGTTACTAATCCATTTTACTTCATGCAAACAAATCACAACTCCAAACAACTCACATTTGCTCTCAATCTCTCTTGCTTGGTCCGAAACTACTCTCTCTCTTTCTTCAACTCATTTTCAGAATTTTAACTCATACAAACACATTCCTAACACTCTCTCTCTCTTCACATCTAAGATCAAACACACACATTTTACATGAACAACTCAAGAACACTTTGAATGTTCATCAAAGTTCTTGAAGAAAACTAGCACCACCACCGCCGAACCAACATCACTCCATCATCATTCTTCTCATCTCAAGCTCTACATTATCTTCTTCTCATTATCTACTTCATCTTCTTCTTCATACTCAAAGATAAGCACAAACCCTAGTTTATTCATATCACCAAAATGATGGACTAAAGCTCTCAAACTTTTTCTTATGAAGCTAGGACATCTCTTCTTCTTGTTGGCCGAATCAGTACCCTTGTCTTCTTCAAGATCTCTCATTTTTATCTAAGGTAATGAAGCTCACCCTCATTCTTTCTTAATCGAGGCTATAGTAAGCTCCATGGATCATGTTTTCTTGTTTTTCAAAATAAAAATGATAGCTTGAAACGTCCAAGTGCACGGTTGGTTAGCAAGCTCGAGTAAAGGCTATAAAGTTGGTGTTTTGACAAGTGATATTGGTGGATCAAGGAGGAAAGCTACACCCTAAGTTGGTAAGGGGTTAAGCTTAGAGTAGAGCTATGTGCTAAATGTGCTATATGATGTGCTTGTGTGCTTGCTTGAATGTTATTGCCATGAGAATGCCTATTGCTTGCTTGATATTGATTAAAATGCCTTTCTATGAAAATGGCCTATGGCCGAGTTGATGATGCTCAAGAAATGAGCTTTTTGATGATCAAAATGATAAGAGTTTTTGTGTGCTTAATGGCCGAGAGGTTATCACCCTTGGGACAAAAGATTTCACAAAACATAGGCCACTAAATCGGTTAAGATGATCAAAAATGATAATAATGGTGTTTTTGTGAAATAAAGGGCAAAATGGTAATAAAAGTGTTTTAATGTGATTTCCAGAATTGAAACTTAAAGTTTGATGTGAAAGATAAGTATTTTTGGTGAAGAACTTGAAAGAATAAGTTTAGATAGTAATTTGGTAAAACTAGTAAGTAAAGATTAGGTAAAAAGGGGTAAAATCATCTTTAATAAGATTTGTTTTCAAAACTGTTTTAAATGGGGTCTTATATGTGTCTAGTGAGTCTAAATATAAAATTTCACCTTAGAATAATAAAGTTACCTTAGGTAAATAAATTATTTACTAAACTAGTTAAAACCGAAACTGGCTATAGGGTTAGAAGGGCATTTCGTCTTTTTAAAAGTGTCTTTTCTCAAAACTGTTTTTATCACATAAATTTGAGGATGTCAGGAGAATAATGCAATTTGTTTGGGTTCAAAATGATTTAAAATGAATGAGTTACAAAATTATTAGTAAAATAGGTTCATTTGGTAAATAAGGATTTATTTCAAGGGCAAAATGGTCTTAAAAAGTGAATTGGGAGTGAAACTGTTTTAATGGTAAATAAAGGTGTATTTTAGAATGATAATGGCGCTGGTTTGAGTCAAAAAGAATAAAAGATGAAAAGATAATGAATTTATACTAAGCTAAGTTAAAACCGAAAAGTTAAGAAAACTCCTAAATTAGAAGATGATAGGATATTTATAATAAATCTTTAACAAGTGAAAAGATAGAGAATAATGATATAATATAAGAGCTGAATATTATGAAATGTTAAAAGACACCAAGAGAATATAATGTGCTAAAACGGTTAGAGAACCGGTTAAACCGATAAGCCGTAAGAGTGGAAAGAAGTTAAACCGGAGGCTAAGATTATCGTGATGATATAAGCTCCGAGTATTGAGATTGTGAGAAGGTGATAATGCATATAATTAATATAATAATTAAGTTCCAAGGTGTGGCCAAATAACCTTAGTTGTGATGGTTGAGATCGATTCGGTTTGGTTGGCGATGGTTTGTGACACGACGATCGAACTGGGTTTTTCTTTTGGGAAATGGTTCATGGTTCTGGACCGGTTGACCCCTTGAGGAGGATTGGTTAGGCAACCGACCAAGCATCGGTTCTATCGGGCTTGGGTCACTGTCAAACCGGTTGGTTCAGCTAAGTCATGTAGACCAAAGGTAAATTCCGGCTACAAAGATGCTACTCCGGCTAACAGTTCAGAGGAGTGAACCGGTGAGATACTAAGAGCGGTATGAGATATTATGATGGCTATGTGCCAAAGCTAAAGAAAGGCTAAGTGTTAAGGCTAAGAAAGGCCGAGTGCAAGGGCTGGGTGTCGTCCCGCTTGTCTGAGAATGAAAGATGAATGGCTAGCTACCTGAAAGGCAATAACGATCATCATGTTCCCCTGTCGATACGGTTTCTTGCTTTATAGAGTCTTGCTGGTGACGGGATCCTCACCATGATTAATGAGAGTACCAATGGTACCTTATGCCACCAGTTCTAGCCAAAGGAACTTGGTGTGCTGCATGTTCTAACCAACGGAACATGGCCGCTTTGGATGAGCCAAAGTCCACGACATTCGACATTGGTGAACCATACTTGGGTTTGATCCTAAGTAATCGTCGGGTGCGGAAAGTAAACCGACGCATGAGCTCATGGCCTGCATTAGGAATAGGCATGCATCATATTGTGTGTTGCATTTGTGTGTGATTGCATTATTGATTGTGTATACTTTACTTTCTGCCTTGACTACTTGACTACTTGCTACTTGCTACCTACGTGACGTCAGCCCCTAGGATAGATTAGTTGCCCTCATGATACCCCAAGCTGGGAACCTTAGGTTCTCACCCCCTTCTTCTCACACTACGCGGGATCTCTTCTCTCCTCTATCTTTCTTCCACGATGAGACCGATTGCACCCTTCTCCCCACGTCCGACTGCATCCCCCAATTCATCGACCTCTTCAGGATCTATTGGCAGTATTCACCGGGAGCGCTCACGTTCACCTCGTACGCCATTGCCACCGATGGCTCCGGCTTCGACTTCCGGCCCGGTGTACCCTGTTCCGCGTACCCTTATGTGTGACGCGCGGCGCTATCGCAGCTTGTTCCCTCGCCGCAGAATAGCACCACCTACTCCTCCTCCCCCTTCACCACCTCCTAGTGACGAAGAGTCATCCGTCGAGACGTATGATCCGGCGACGAAGTTAGTAGGAGACCCGGATGAGCCTGTTGTTGCTGAGCTTGTGCCCTACGGTGCCCCCGAGGCCTATTATTCGGACGCTTCTTACGGATTGGAGCGTGAGAGTGCCAGTACTGACTCGGCATCTTCTAGCCATCACTCCTCTGGTAGTTCTTCCGGTAGTGTGTCCCTAGGCTATGGGTCTGCCTCAAGCGGGTCGGCCAGTGACGGTGCATCAGATGATGATCGGGTGAACCGGTACTTCGTCGGGACATTTCCTTCGCCTTAGGATGGCAGATGTTGTAGGGTGTCAGTCATAGTACCTCATGAACTTTTAGAATAGTACGGGAACTAGGCTAGTTAGTCAGGTTGGACCTAGTTAGGTGACCTTAGCTGGGGTCGGGTTCAAACCTGTAGGGTGTCTTTCACGTTGTACTCTCCCTTCTGTATTTCTTCTTCAGTTGGTTTATTAGAGTCTGTGGTATCTTCACTTTTGAGTCTTGTATCTCGTGAACCCAATTAAGTAATTTCAATTATATGTTAACTTACTTGTTCTCTTATATAACTGTTATTTAATTGTTTAACTTGTTTATGAATTCGAAGGGTATATCGCTGCTACCGTTACGTTACAACACGACAGGCTTGCTAGTTTTGAAATTTTAGAGTTAGAATTTTAGTGACATTTCGACTGTAGGTGTGATCATGACATACCGAAAGTCGGGGTATTACAATCCTTATTCTGCTTCTTCTTCTGGTTTAACTTTTTTTTTTTTAATTTAGATCCTATTAGGTATTAAATTTCTTATTCTTCTTAGATGATTGTTGTTGGCTTAGATTTAGTACTAATGTTAGCTATGAAATTTTTTATTCTTTTATTGTTGATTGAATTATTAATCAAGTTCTTAGAATCAAGGAGAAAGTGATAGAAACTAAAATCCCTAACCCAAAATCGAAGTGATAGTGTTCTTGTTTCTATTCTTATGGTGTTGGTGAATGAGTCATTTGGGCTTTCGCGGGAACTACATAGCTATGCCGCATAGGGAGGGGCATTTTGTCCATAATTTTTCAAATTGACCATTTTAAACAAAAATGAAACCTTTATGACTAATATGACAACAAAAAAATAATTGAGACCGAATTGATTTTGACTCAAACCTTTGTGACTAAAAAAGTAGTTATCCCCATAATTTAACTTAATCAATACACATATAAAAGAAAAGAAAATAGAAGTCATTTCCACTATATTAAAATAACAAAATTCTTAGTAAATACATTTGCGAGGATTTAGCATGTCTCATTGAAGAAGTACTAATACTCTCGTACCATTCCTATTTATTCAAAGGGGGGAATTCTCTCTCTCATAGGGGATTTTATGGGTCTCCATTTACTTTCTCGTGGCGGGATTGAGTATCTGCTTTTGCGATGTTTTCTGCCATCCCTAATTGAAGAAGACTATGGTCTATGGAGT
Organism: Stylosanthes scabra; assembly: GCA_036250425.1. NCBI lineage: Eukaryota > Viridiplantae > Streptophyta > Magnoliopsida > Fabales > Fabaceae > Stylosanthes > Stylosanthes scabra. The sequence goes on from JASCZI010060428.1 coordinate 223,617, forward strand.
TTTAAAAATCTTTACGGTGTTTGTTTTATGTGGATAGCATTTGTGTTGGTTAAGCTCTTTAGTACCAAAATGCATTTGTGGAGAGGGACAAATAAGATAAAAATGGGGGAAACAAGAGAACAGGTCCCTTATTCTGAGAACTACCATGATCTTGGCCTATTCTATATCCTACTAGTTTGTTATACTTCACTATCTTATTCGGCTTGGTGAAAAAGATTAAAACAAAAAAAAGTAGAAATCATATTCTGGTAAAAAAAAAAAAGAGTTGAATGTATATTGTAAGTATCCATTTGTGTGCACGAAAATAAATGAAGCAAAGCAATTATTTCTTTCAAATTTTAACTACCTTGGTAATAATTCTGTTGCTCACTCATGTGAATTCGACTTGGATTATGAGCTAGCCAGAATTATTTCGTTCATATAAATGTGATTTACATTTCGAGACATTGGAGTAAGAATTTCTTATCGTTAATACTCAATTTACCCCATAAAATTTTGAGATCAAACTCAAATTAATTCAAAAAATTTTATCTAGCCCAATTTGAACCCATAAGTTACAATCTTAACTCACATTAACCCCTATGCGAATCTTCATTAACGGTACGTTGATTTGAGACGTTAACTTGCCATGATTTGAGGACATTGTAAGGGACTAAGAGACTTTAAAACTCAAGTAAATATAAATCTAAAAGATATTAGAGTAATCATAAAAAGATCCATGCAAATAGGATCTAAAATTATATAACAATGAATTCAATGTGTTAGAATATGAAAGAATATGTAGTACCCATTCAACAATGAACAATGTGTTAGTTACGGGTGAGGTAGTGTAGTTGGTTTCCATTGACGATGTCACCAGCCATGTGGAAGTTCCATTAGATCTGCCATATTATATGCCATCTATTCATGACTGCTTTCATATACGTGATCACAAGGCTAAAACACTGCACATATTAAGGAATTGCATGTTACAACTACCATTAAATTAAACCAAATGTTTGTTTACATTTTCATAATTCCCTTGCGTGTACGAATTGTCCTTCTGATGCATCCCGGACTATTATTGATAACTTAAGATTGAATTTTTGCATAGTATGTATTACAGTTTTTTCGTTTCTTTTTTAGTTTTTAAGAGTAAATTGAATAAGCTTGGTATTAATCACTCAATCAAGACCAGAAAATATGTTCAGACTCTTTAGTACAGAATTTTAAGAGAAGAATTATTTAAGATGAGTGAGGTAATAAACGTTTAAATAAAATTTTGGTCAAATATCGGTTTTTTGGTATTGATTTTTTTTTTAATAATGTTATCCACACACCCTTTTTGCAGACACCACATTTACATTCATATAAAAATACGAGTATTATAGGTGGACCATAAAAAATGAAAAGCAGTTAACACCTTAATGACCGTATTTTATACGGATGTCAAATTGGTGTCTACTAAAAGGGTGCGTGGATAGCGGAACCGATTTTTTTTCTATTATAATTTAGAAGGCTTCTATTTTAGTTCTTATCTTTCGTTTATTCAGTAGTTAAGTATTAATGTGAGAACTTTAACTACTTATTTGATAGATTATAGAAGTTTTATAAAAAAAAAAAAAACAAATATTTTGTAGATAAACAAAATGCTTTTTAAAGTAGTTAATGAACTATAACTTTGATATACTTTATTGATCAAATAATAACAGACAATGCAGCTCATTTTAGAACAGCCTCATCCCATTAATTTTATTTAAAAAATTGATGACTTTTGCAATAGGTATATTTTAACTTAAATGTTATATATTTTAATTAGATGATTATTCTTTTCTAGCATTACAAATATTACATTATAATATTCTTCTCTAATAGGTTTGTCAGTCAAGTGTTCAAATAGAGTATTTTCTAACAAATAAAATAAATATTCCATCTGTTTAAACTTAATTTCATTTTGGGGTTTTTAATATACTAAAAAATTAACTTATCAAAATATGTTTTATATCTAACTTTTTTATGTTTTTTAATATACTAAAAAAATTAAAATGACAATTAAATAATTTTTATCATTATCATTATTATATTAATAGCTGGCTTATACGGAAATGCAGGAAGTGCAAATCACGTTCACTTGTACCATTAACGTACCACGGATAATAAAACCTACAAAGCATGTTCTTCGCTGCATATAATTTTGACATTTCGTGAACCACACATTTCTCCTTCTAGAGAAACACCAGCATTAATCCTCCATGTTTGATTTGGAATTTATTTGTGTTTAATAGTTATGTTATGTTTTACAGGTTTTAGATTTTCACTTAATTACAATCTAACGATAAAGCAAATAATGAATAATGGTATGGTTTTTTTATAGTGTTATTAGTATATAGTTTTTCAACCACAATAGCTGTATGTATACTAAAAATCAAAACCAGCCATTAAATCAATTACTCATATAAAATACATACCGAAAATACCTAAAATAATATGTTTTAGGATAAAATCTACTTTTTGTATTTAATATTTGTAAAAAATTTTAAAAATACACATAATGTTTAATTTATTTCAATTTTACTTCTATCATGAGTAGAATTGAAACTAACCGAAAACGTTAGGGTTAAAATTGAATTAAATTAAACGTCCGCAAATTTCATTAAAGAAAAAGGATTTACCTTTGTTTTAGGTACAAATATATAATGATTAAATTAGTGATTATCATATATAATACCATCTAAATTTAACAAATTTTAGTTTTATTTATAATTTTCTTAGTCTATTAAAGATGAATCTTTATTGGATTATATGTGCCAACTTCCATGCCGGAATTGTTGAGATTCAACTACCCGCAGTTGCATTATTTGGATGGGTAGAGTATTTTTTACAGTTGTCTAACTCTAACCCCATTTCTTGTTTCTTTAAAGTATTAACATAATATAACATGTGATATGATGTGTCACATAATGGTTCGTTTTATAATAAGAGAACTTTTCGGTCAACTCCACTTTTTAGTCCACATTTTGAAAACGAGTTAGTTAACTACACTTATAAATAACCCTTAGCACTCTTAGGAGCTTTCCATCTTCAGCAGCAAATTAAGCAACTAACAGAGAGAGGGGGAAAAAAACAAGGGATATGGAGGAAAAGCTAATATTCTTTGTTGTAATGTTAGTTTTGAGGATATTAACCACACATCTTAGAGTAGTATCCGCATCATCATCATCATGGCAACAAGCTCATGCAACATTCTATGGTGGAAGTGATGCCTCAGATACAATGGGTATATTCAATATAATGCCTTTACATTTTATTTTATCATTTTTGTTTTACGTTATAATTTAATTAGATTTGTTCTTTAATCCGTGTTTAGAACGAAAAACAAGATAAGATTGGACACTGAAACAGAGATACTAGTAAATTTTAGACTGTTATATATTTTTTGTATCCGTTTTAATATTATTATCTCTAAACATTTGTTTATGTACAAGTGTTTCTAAAACCATAAATGTTATATATTTGCACATCAAAATTCAGCCACTAAATTAATCACTAAATATTTGTGTATCAATTTACGTTATTAAGTTATTTTCAATGTGTATTTTATACTGGTGATTAATTTGATGGCTGATTTTTTGTGTCCACCTAGTATAACTAATCTAAAACATTTAACAAATAACAAGTTATATGACCATTTGATTGGTGGGGTAATGCATGAACTGGATGCCTTTTGATCCAAAAAAAAATCATCTTAATAATTTGGCTATAATTGAAAGTACAAAATAAGAGCATAATTACCTAATAATCCAATTTGTTTTGTTTTGTTACTACTTGTTGTTGTAGGTGGAGCATGTGGGTATGGAAATCTATACACAGATGGTTATGGAGTTAAAACAGCTGCATTGAGCACTGCTTTGTTCAACGATGGCAAAGCATGTGGTGGTTGCTATCAGATAGTTTGTGATGCAATAAAAGTGCCCCAATGGTGCCTAAAGAACACTTCCATCACAATCACTGCCACAAATTTCTGTCCTCCAAACTATGACCTCCCCAGTGACGATGGCGGTTGGTGCAATCCTCCAAGGCCTCACTTTGACATGTCTCAACCTGCCTTTGAGACGATCGCCAAGTACAAGGCCGGAATTGTTCCTATTTTCTACAGAAAGTATGTTACTTGGATTTGAGCAAGATTATTGTTCCTGCTAAAAGTTTTTCTCATGAATATGAATATGAAAAAGTTTTGGAACCAATATTACAGCCAACATTTCCCAATTTATAAACACAAGAAAAAAAATCCGAAATTCTTAAAAATAAGAACATCTTAACTCCAAAGAGGAAAAAGAAATTGGCTGTTATAGTGCAGGTCCCTAACATTTTTGTTTCGTTATATCATTCTAGATATGTATTGATGAATTTTTTGGTGCATGTATGCAGAGTTAGGTGCATAAAAAATGGAGGAATTAGATTCACCATCAATGGAAAAGACTATTTTGAGCTGGTGCTGATAAGCAACGTGGGTGGGGCAGGGGATATCTCCAAAGTTTGGATCAAAGGGTCCAACATGACCAACTGGGAAGCCATGTCAAGGAATTGGGGCTCTAACTGGCAAAGCTTGAGCTACCTCAATGGCCAGAGCTTGTCATTCAAAATCCAGCTCAGTGATGGAAAGACTCGCACCGCGTCCGATGTGGCACCATCCAATTGGAAATTTGGCCAGTCCTTCACCAGCAATATTCAGTTCTGAATCTTCTGTAATTATGTAATCCATTTCAAGTACAAACTAGTTTGTTAAAAGGGATGTTTTAAGGGTTTGTGTGTGACTTCCAAGTGGCTGTTGCTAAGCAATTTTAGGTGCTGTGAAGCTCACTTACTTGGGTGATGAATTTTCTTTTGTTATTATGGTTGCTAAACGAAATTGGGGAACACTTTTATGTTGGCCCAAAGATTGAAGATTGTAAAATATTTTGCAGATTCCATGTATCCCTCTGCCATATCTTCATGGCAGATGGAATGTTCCAACTTTTCCTGCTTTAACAATGAAATAGATCTGAGTTTTAACACAGCAGCTTCATCATGTTGCAACTTTTCAAATTAAAAAAATTGACAATCAGTTCAGTACATGCAGTAATAAGGTGCCCTAAACAGGCTAAACTTCTCAGCACCGTTATCATTTATTTCAATTGCTAAAAACTCATTCATCAGCGTTAATTGTTACAACAGCTAGTTATGGACAACCAACCCTGAGTGTGATAAGCTAAATATCACAATTCTCCTAGAAACTCTGAACATGGGCTGCTGTGGATTCTAGACACGTGATGCTGGCAATGGCTAGGTCATACATTTCGTCACTTCTTGACAGTTTTTCCGTCAAGCAACGTATAAGAACATGAACAACTGGTGGATCTTCTGTCTCTGATTCAACAAGGAACTAAAGCAGATCAATGGCAAGGCTCTCAGCTCCTGTTGGACTTCTAAATTTCTTGGTATAATGTTATAAAAATAAATATGCCACCATTAATATCATGTGTATGTTATCTCCGCATTACGCGATGGCGTTCCCGTTTCCTGAAGCGCTCTAGCATGAATTCATCGGTCGCAGCTTGCCTCTGTCCTGCTCCTGCTGCTTCATTGCTGGAATCATTTTGTTTGGAACCAGAATTATCAACCTGTGTAGTTCTATCTTTGTAAAGCTCTGGGTGTTCTGTAAATTAGACAAATTTTTGGTCAGAAAATGAAAGGACTCAACATGATATAAAGCAAATCAACAGTCTCTATTAACAAAAGGATTCAAAACAGATTCTTTGACACCTAATTAAATGAAGGTCGAAATGACACAAACAGCAACCTAATAACACCGAGTAGTCATGCAACAAGAAACACTGAAAGCTACCTCTTCTGAGTTTTTCAGCATAATCCCTGCCACGCTGGAAATAATCAGCACTGTAGCTTGAGGGAATGCTGAATTCTGATTTTGATCGACCCATGAGCCTCTTCTCCTGCAAAAGCTTTTTGGCAGCCTCTGTTTCTTCAATATTTTTTAACTTATATCTGCAAACACAAGATCAAGCCATTAAGAAATGCATCACCTGTTTTTCTTAATTATCCATAAACACTAAGCCAGCATTATCAAGAAATGCACAATGTGAGTGGATCCTCACAATTTGTCAATTTCTACTACTTCACAAAGTCAAGCTTCATTTCTCACCATACAGGTTTTATGTGGAACAAAGAGAAACATATGAGAGAAAAGATTGCATGGTCAAATATTACACTTTACCTAGTAAAAAAATAATTTTTAAAAAAAATCTTGCATATCTACTGTTTAGGGAAATGTGTAAAATAATAAAGCCACAAAAAAAGCTCATGATTGCAATAGATATGATAAAAAGCATACTCTATTGGAAGCTGAACCTCAGCAATACCAGTAGTCCACTGAGTAGAACTTTCCTCTGAATTTCGCCTTTTAACCTGACAAGACATAATATTTTCAAATATTATCATTAATAATAATACTAACACGATATTCATTCATATTCATATCTTTGATAATTGCCGCTGCAATCAACCGGAAAAAAAAAATAGGACATTGCAAATTGCCTAATAAAGGGAAGTTGCAGCAACTCACCTTCAGATGCTCAGGGATTTTGTACAGTTCATCTTCTGCACGTTTCAACTCATTCTCAACTTGATCAGCCTCATCAATTTTCCTACCCCTCTTCTTTGCTAATTCTTGCTCAATATATTTTACCCTATTCATTTAACCAAATATCATACATACCAAAGAAATGTTAGGTAACCAATACTTTTCTATTGTATTTGTTTTGCATTCAACACTAACCAACTTTTGATTTTCTTTTACAAAAAAATAGACAAAAGTACACGCAAAGGAATTTTGAGCAGCCAGAAGTACCCACAGATTCGAAAATTTCAAAGCATAAGCTAAAAATTTGTTTTCAATGGACAAAAGTGTCATGTGATCGAAAACAAACTTTGGGGAGTACTTTGGTATTAACTAATTTTGACGAGTACTTTTGTCCATTTAGCCTTCTTTTACATAGTAAAAGTATTGGCACCAATATTTCCCTAAATATCAAATTGCACTAAAGAACAACCGGCTACCTCCAAATCAAATTTGAAAAACCCAAAACCCATCAAACATACTAACACAACATGATACATAACACACTAAACACAATGAAAAAATAGTATACATACATATTAGGATCTTCAACCATAACAGCAGTCTCTTGAGCAAATGTATCCTGAAGAACAAGGTCGTCCTTGTCGCCGCCATCTCCGTCATTCTTTTCCGCTGATTTTGCAGCTAAACCGCTGCCAGTTGCAGCCTGCACCTGCAAACTAGGGTTTGCGGGAATTCCGGATTTTCGTTCTCTCTGCTTCTGGAGGAGCTTAATCTCTTCCAGCGCCATTCTGTTCCACCATTTTTTTGTGTTTAAAACTTTCATCAGCATAATTGAAACCGGTAAGAGGAGACGCTAGCATGAGTTAACCAATCATAATGCGAAAAAAAAAGGGGGAAAAAGTGGAAAAAGATGACCTTCTTTCTCGTTCATCGTCGGATTCATTGTTGGTTTGGGATTGTTGGGGTTCGTCTTCTTCGATTGGAGCACTCCTCTTTCGATAGTTCTTCTTTCGCTGCTGCTGCTGATGATGATGTTCCTCCATTGTTTATTGTTCTTGAGCGGTAACACGATCTTCGTTAAAAACGCAAAGTGCAAACTGCAAAGCCTTCGTTAAAACGTACCGTTTCGTTGTTTAGACTTTTAGGCGTAGTTCAGAAAACCAGATTGAACCGGCCGGTTTAACTGGATTAAATGAGAACCGGTTATGGTTTTAGGCTCCTGAGTCCTGGCTGACTGGCTCTCCCTTTCTCCCTTCTCAATTATTTTTCAAGGAAATAAAAATTTGTTTGGTTTCTGAAATTATTTTTTATTTTTCACTTAATTTTTTTAAGCTATACTATTCTAGCTAGCACTGTGGCTATATAATTTTCAAAATACATTAAAATTTTTGTTAAAATTAACGTCACATTTTTTTACATTTTTACAATACTTTTTATTCTGTATTTTTCAAATTAATTGTTTTTAAATATTAAAAGAGTGTAAACTTAATATAACAATATTTTTTAAATATGACCATAATAATTATATAACTACCGTAACTGCGTAGTGCCTTAATAACAAGTTAATAATAACCTTACCTTACCAATCACCACATTACAGCTACCTTTTGCTTACCAGTTACCATGTTGATCTACCCACCAAGTATTAAGATATCTTCATCTATCTCACCATTCTGATTTAACATCTTACCAACATGAAAGACACAGTGCAATGAGAAACTGAGAATGCCCTACTCTTTGCTCAGTGTTTACACTATTAATTAACCACAAAACCAATAACAGAACAACACATACAAAAGTTGACAGAGTTAAAGCTTCGTATTCCGTATAGATTGCATTAGCGTTAATTGTGATTTACTTCTTCTATCACCCCATGTGTATTATAGCTGTGGACCTTCAAAAGTAAACATTATTTAATGTAGCAACTAATTGGCCAGCAACAAACCCTTAGATGAAGCTCAAATTCATGGTGGATTAATTCTCGACCTATCGACTTGGAAAATACCATGAAAAAAAAAAATTTAATTAACAAAATAAAGACAACGTGCATGAACTGGTGTCACAATATAGAAGAAAGGTGCAGACTTAGTGGAATTGAAAAATGTATAATCCATTAAATATTTTTTAAATCAATTATAACAAAAATAACATAAAATTTATCAAAATCTTGCATATATTATAAGAGTTTAAAGACTAAAAAGTACACATGACCTAAAATTTAGGAGTGTAAGATACAATTAACTTTGCGCATTTATTTCCAAACAAGTACTACAATTCTGATCCGGAAACACATTTATTTCAAAACAAGAATCAAAATTCAAACATCATAACCATGTAATACATATCATAACCATCATTTGGCTATACTATACTCAATTCATTTTGAATTTTTAATCCTTCTTAGGAGCTGCAAACTTGGTCTTGATTGCTCCAACCTCACTGGCATCAATCTGAAAAGCCTTAGCAAGAACACCATCAGGCACTGCTGGTTTTGATGAGAAGAGAGATGCAGCAATAGACAAAGTCCCAGGTAGTTGGCTGTTGAAAGCAGAGATCACAGAAGCAAGCTTGTCCCCATTGTTCTTCTGGTAATGAACCAACCCAATTGGGAACACAAACACTTCGCCTTTCTTGATTTTCTTTGAGATGAGCTTGTTTGATGTGGTGATGAAGGCCACATCTAACTCACCATCCAACACAAAGACAACCTCGGTGGCGCGCGGGTGCGTGTGCGGCGGGTTTAGACCGCCGGGCTTGTAGTCTATTCTTGCAAGAGACACACCCAATGTGTTGAGACCTGGGATCTTCTCTACATTTGCTGTGGTAACTTGAGACCCCACTGTGTTGTTTATCACTCCAGGCTTGGCTATGCCACTAAAGAAGAAATCAGATTCTGTTACATTTGACTCTGCCTTGCATGCAAATCCATTCACCTTCACACCTGCATATTCAATTATTTGAACAATTCTTACTTGTTCCGTCGACGTAAAATTATAATTTTGGCACTGGTGTATTATTTGAATGACAAGTGACTTTAAGAGTATTTATAATAGTAAGTTATGCTAGATGCACACCAAAATCAGCCACCATGTATAATACATATTGAAATACAAAATATATGTATAGTTTAACTCATTTTTAATGTGTATTATTTTATATTTCATTGTGTATTATACAAGGTAGCTGATTTTTGTGTGTAAATAGAATTCTTGATAATGGTCACTTTAGCAGCAGAATAAATTGATTAAAGAATAGAGAATAAATCAATCCTCTTGTTTATTCTAAGAGCATCTAAGATTTCTAAAATGAAAAATGATTGGGAAACAACTTTTACACACTTTCGTATAAGCAATGTGAGCCACTTTGAAATTTAAACTAAAAATAATAGTGGATCTCTAGTGTAAGAACACTGACTTCTAGGAATATCTAAGAATTTTTATAAGACGACAATTAGTTAGTAGTGCGTGTGTGATGCATATACCGATTTAAGCATGTGTGACAAAAATTAAAAGCTGCATATTCTTAGACACACATTCTATAATCTATAGACATAATTTGGGTGCTGTCAGAGAGTTAAAAATCAAAAGGTATAAAAGAGAAAAAGAAGAGAAATGAACTTGTTAATGTGTATTATTACCTGAACTGGGAAGAGCAACACAAAGGTCTTGTAGTGGTTCAGGATCAGAAGCCAAGGCAAAAGAAATAGCACCGGTTAGAATGACCAAAATTGAGAAAACTTTTGTAGTAGACATGATTTTCGAAGACATATATATGTATATATAATTGTTAGTTTGAATTGGATGGTGAAAAATGTGTAATGGTGCTCCTTATATAAGCATAATTATTTGTAATCAAGCAATGGTTATGGGCAGAGTAGATGGGAACTGATGTGATGCTAAAGCATTAGGAACAAATCCTTCAACTTAAATTCAAAGCAAGTGTTGAAAAGAAAGAAGAAACAAACTGGTCTCATGGGAATTCAATTTGTACTAATGTCAGTTTGCATTTTATTTTTCTTCTTGTACAGATTAATTTTTTAGACTTTTTTACTAGAAAAGGGAAAATGGTAATTAAATGGACATCAAAGTGAAGATTAGTTTGTTGATTGATGGGAAGTTGGAAGCATTATTAAGAGGTCCAATGAAGAAGGGTATGGTTGGTGGAAAAGTGGAGATGATAGGTGGACCATAACATGATACATACATATTCAATGACTGACCAGAAAGAGGTACCAACTTTTTTTGTTTTGTTTTTGAACATACCCCAGGGAAGAAATTTTAGTTTTTCTTAGTAATAACTTCTATTTCCTTAGGTTTGGCCAAAGTTATCTTTAGTTTGAAAGCTTCTATACAAGTGATCGTTAGAGTGTCATTATTTCACTGAGTACCTTGATAATTACTCTCTCGGATAAAAAAAAAACACCATTTTCAATTTTTATTTTTTATTTGTGAAACTTTTCTATCTTTGTTTTTTTAACTCGTGAGACTTTTCGACCCTCATAATATAAAAAAATAGGGCCGGAAAGTTTCACGAATAAAAAAACGGACCGAAAATATTTTTTTTCAAGAGTCTCGTTGTCTTTTAATATAATTGTGAAAGAATATTTTGTATATTTCTCACTATTTTGATTATTTAGAAGACAGAGATTTTGAATTCTTTCTAGTATGATTTCATAATTTTTTTGGAATTATAAGACTTTTTTTTAGAAGATAATTTTTTTACTTTTATAAAACACATTATAGCATAAACAAAATTTAAGAACAAAAGAATATGTTTTAAATTGCTACCCAAAAAACTAACGATTTTTTTTTTCTTAATGTTACATTCAAATTTTAAATAAATTTATATTTAAACATAAATATTGTTTACTTATTCAAAGAATTCTTTTTTTAAAATAATATTACTTTAAAAATTGTCTTTTAAGAAATAAAAATATTCAAACGGGCCTAAAAAATAATTAAGAATAGGTTAGTAGAAAAAAAATTGAACAATTTATCATGTTATAATAATATGAGAATGAATTAGATAGGTGAATTAGGAAGTTCAAGTATTATTTTAAGAAAAGCAATTACTCACCAATAGAATAAAATAAAGAATTTAATTTACATGTGATGAAAATATAAAACTCTGTGTCCAGTGAATACATTAAAATTAAACTTTAAAATAAAAACCAGGGTAACAAATAAAAGAGAGGAAAATGACTCTAATGGTTAACATCAAATACCAAATCTGATTATCTTAGCATTGAGCAATCAAGCGGTGACACCCCACTGCTTCAGTTCTATTGTTACTTTCAATGATGTACGTATCCTTTCTAGTTCGAGATGTTATTCATTTATTTTTTATTTTTTTTTAAATTGTTGTTGAAAATACAACAAAACAATGAGTCAATGAGAATGTTTTAAGAAAGAAAATAAATTGCAAACAATGAAAATCTGACAGGTTGACATGACAACAATCTAGAGAGTATCACATTTAAATTTAAATTAGTGTCACATTTTTAAACACTTAATACAGCAGAACCTAGAATGAAGAACAAACTAAACCTAGCTATATGGTTCAATAAATCAAGTGGAACCAAAGATCAACATGTTTCAAACCATAAACCAGAACAAAAGTATTATGCAACCAAAGAAGTTCAATGCAGAACAATATCTAGTTAAACAAAAACTTAACATATAACTTGTTAAGTCATACATCTACCAAAAACACACCACAAACCAAACATCTACCAAAATGTCTATGTTCTGAACAATCATCAAAGAATGTGATCAACTATTCTCATCATGCAAGTGACTGCTTTCCCTACAGAAAGAGCATAACCAGTTTTTCGAGGTTTCTTCCTCATCAGATGAATTTCATAATCATACTAGCAAGATTAATACAATAAACCGAAAGACAGCAGCAATGAAAGCATATCAAAACATACATCAATGTTCTTTAATCAAAATAAAGGCTCTCACAAAAAAACAATACTAACAACATTCACTCCAATAGAAAAGCAAAGCTTTTGATATGCAGAATAAAAGGCTATAATGATCCCTCAAAAGCATTTTAACTGACAACTATTACATTTCAGTTTTAGAAAGAGTCAGTTAACCCCAGCAAAATCACCTCTGACAAAAATAACAACCTCAACAAACGACAGGTTTGCTATCAAAGGCTTCTCTTGCTTCCAATAAATCAGGGCAATATCTTTTTGCAAGAATTTCCACCTGCTCAGTGAATGATTTTCTCCCATGCTCTCCAATATATCGAACCATTTGATTCCATCGTTTTCTGCATAGCTCACCGTCCCTGTGCTCAAGCAAATTGTCCCAGTCTACCTCATCCATGCTGCAAGCATCCAAGGCAAATAAGGCATCTATCAAGCGGTAGTCGTCAGTATCACTCCAGTGACCTTGCTCAACCATAGGAGATGTTAGTTGAGAATACCACTTTCTACAAACATCTGCATTCCTTCTAGTTCCCAATTTGTCACCAATTGCCTCCCAACCAATATTATCTCGCAACATACCATGCATTTTTTTCCTAGTGTCTTCTAAAGCCCTTGCTCGTAGGTCCAGGCTTACCAAATCAAATATCTTTTGATACTCATCCTGAGACCATGGTCCATTCTTTACGGGCCTTTTATTTCTCCGCCATGCATCCTTCACATGAACTCGATTTTTACCCATTGCGTCAGCTATTGATTTCCAATCATTTCCATGTTGTGCAGCCATCTTCTTTAAAAACTCAATCTCTTCAGCAGTCCATTTGCGTTTCTCATCCCTTGTAAACAAAATATAAGCACGCTTATATACACTTGTGTAAGGCCTATGGGACAAGGCTGCTCCAATTTCCTTCCAACAATGTTTAAGTTCAGGATGAGATCTAGAATTAAGAACCATATCAATACCTTCATCCCCCAATTGGTGAGACTCTATATAGTCGAAAACAGCCTGTTTAATTTTTTCATCTTCTTCAGGTGTAAACCTCTTCCCACGTATTAAGCCATCACAGCAGACCTCCACTTCATCAGAAAATGTTACTCGTTTGGGTTTGGATGTGGTGCCTTCCTTTGTTTTTTTGTTTATCTTCGTCTTCTTTCCTTGATCATTAACTTCATTGCTCTCCTTACTTGTGCTTTCTTCACTCTGTTTACCATTCTTCATCTTCTTGCCCAGGTTATCATTGCCACCTTCATTGCCATTCGCACAATGCTGATCATCTTTGTTTCTTTTAAACTCACTTTTCTCCTTACTTTTGCTTTTATTGCTCAATTTCTTCTTCCTTTGCTTGCCTAGGCTATCGTCTTCACCTTCGTTGCCTTTGGCGCAATGTTGATCATCTTCATTGCCTTTAAACTTACCTTTCTCCTTACTTTTGCCTTTATTGCTCAGTTTCTTCTTCATCTTCTTGCCTTGATGATCTTCACCTTCATTGCTTTTGAGCAAAGAAATATCAGCTACAACACTTTCCGTATCACCTTTATTGGTTTTGGAATCTT
>JASCZI010060428.1:237731-253574 GCA_036250425.1 Stylosanthes scabra
CTATTACCATATCTGTCTCTTTGTCTTGCTGGTCATTAGGAACGACAGAGTGATCACCTTTTTCACTCAGCTCCTTCTCCTTCTTATTTTTCTTCTTCTTCTCCATCTTCTTACCTTGATCATCAACTTCATTGACAAGAGAATGTGCATTAGCATCTCCAGTACTGATTCTGTCCAAAGGAGAATCACCCACATGGTCCTGTAAGTCGTAATCCCCGTTAACTTTTCCTCTTTTGTTTGGTTTTGAAGAACCCATTTCTTGCATTCCAGTTAATGAATCACTGCCATTTTTTCTCTTCTTCTTGCTTTTTTGGTTGTCATCCATTCCCTGCAATACTTTATCATCGCGAAATGCATTACGTACCGCTTCAGCATCCTTTGTCCCTTTTTTCTTCAATTTCTTACTGATGTTGCCATCTTCTTCCCTATTCCCCGTAGAATCAGCAGCAGCATCAATACAATTTGCCTCAAGAATTTTATCTGAATTGTGTGTTTTATCATTTTCATGAATTTTCTTTTTCTTCATATGCTTCTCCTTCTTCCTGTCATTTTGCTCCAAACAGATTTCTTCAGTCTTTGACTTAACTTTCTCATCCATTAGACGAGTATATTACTATCACAGTCTACCCAACACAAATCTGAAAAAATAAAATAAAATAGACATAAAATTTCACACTTACAAATTAAGATAGTTAGGATACAGTTACATAAGAAATCACATCACACCATAACAGCAGATAATACAATATTACTTTTACTTCTAAATGGTGCTATCAACAAGAATTCTCAGCCAAGCCCAAAAATATTGATCAAGGAAACCGAAATTAATAGGACAAATATTTTTCTGTTCTCTTTCAATGCTCAGAGTAGGTTGCTCCCTAAAATAGTGTTCTTGGACTTGCTGTTAGCTCTTAGCCTCTTACTAACAAGAATATCTATTTTTTATCTCCTTAAAACCCAGACATGGAGCTACACGTATCACTATATCATTCTTCCTAATGCACTTATTACATTTTGTTTAATGAAGATGGATTAGTGAACCTAAATGGCAAGCAAAGCACAAGTAAACTAAGGCCTATTTCATTCCTTTTGTCTTTAATTAAATTCAGATGACAAGCAAAACAAGCAAAGTAAGGCTCCGGAATCTTAATTAGTTCATTATTCCATAACAAGGCTTAATCATACACAGGAAAAATTAAGCAAATTATCAAGAAGCTCCCCGCTGAATTTAATCAAGATAAATAACACACAGTACTTTCACATCATAAAGAGGAAAAACCAGAACTAATCTAATGAAATAGAAATTAAAAAATTGAAATAATCCATATTCTTAACAGATAAAATCGTCAATATTAAAAAATCAATTAATCAGAAATCAAGATATACACAGAGAGAGAAAGGGGGTATACAAAACCAGAAGAGATCGGTTAAGAGATCTAACCGGCGGCAAGAGAGAAAACGGAGGAACCGACCGAGACTAGAGGAGCAGAGAGCAAATGAGTGACGGTGGAGAGAGAAGTCGTAGCAGAAGCCTCAGTGAAGTGAAAAGAAGGGAGTGATGATGGACAAAGAAGTAGGCTGCTGTTCCGGTGTTTGACAAGCGAGTTACTGGGGGCTGAGGAGGAACAAGATTAGGGCTTTGGATATGGAGTAGTGGATTAGTGTGGTTTGGGAAATTTTGGGAAATCGATTTCATAATTTTTCCCTTTTTTAATTTTACTGACATACTCAAGTCTTTTTTTTTTTTAAGTTAATCAAGGTTCTAAGAATCAGGCCATAAAACCGACGAGGTAACTGGTTCAGAAGTTTAAAGATTCAACCGAGGTCGGACCGAAATCGGACCAATTTACTTAAATACATGGCAAAAAATAAAATTATTAAATATAATTAGTCTATTTTTCCAAAATAAATTCACATTCAAGTTCAAATATTAAAAGTTTACAATCATCAATATCAAAATCCACCTTCAAATTCATCTCATTAGCAGGTTCAATTCCCATGAATAAACAACAACAACAATAATAAGTTACAAGTTGAATGACATTTTGCTAGATACCACCTCCTAATCCAAACTAGAGCTAACACATCTAGTCATATTCAACTGAAAATTTCATTCATATTTATAAAAACAATCAACATCTACACTTTATTCTATCAGAAATGCTCGGCAGCACCTCAAGAACCAAGTTAGATCCATGTCTCAAGCAAAGAGCACTCTCTCATCTTCTGCTCTTGTTTCCAACAAATTAGAAAAGAATAATGTAGAAAAGTCCTTGAGGACTTAAGTTACTGGGATCCAAATTAAACAACCTTAAGTCCATAACAGATTACTATTGTTATATAACTGCATAGATAGATAGATAGATATTGGAAATTGTTACTGTTTATAGGTTGCTTATTATTGGAAAGTTGAAGTCAGAAACTATGTTATTATCCATATTTCTTGTCCCTTGGATTTTTACATTTTGGCAAAAGAGAAATCACTACTCTATGAATTAAATATTCTTGACCAAGGCTGAATCAATCAATTTACAATTGGCAACCATATTTTTCTGTTTTAGTTGAAATCAAAGGGCTGATTAATCCATACTTTTCTGCTTTATTAGAAATCAAAAGGGCTGATTAATATACTCAACAAGAACTATAAAGTGATGCATGAGGGATACTATTACAGCATGTTATTAAACATAGACAAAACCTGTGTTGTATTTGTATAACTGTATAAGTATTAACAGAGGCAGAGAACCAAATTAGGAGAGAACAGGGAAGCATTAAGAGGCAGAGAACCAAATTAGGAGAACCAACTTCAGTAAAACAGGACAACATTCATGTTTAAAAAAAAAAGAAAAAAGAAGAGATAACAGGGAAGAGTAAAGACAAGAGAACTGACTGCGGTGTCGTACGGACCAGTGGTGGCGGCGTGCACGGAGCAGGGCTGCGACGGCGGGATGGTCTGCGGGCTGCTGCTGGCGGTGACGGTGGACGGCGCGTCGGCGCCGCTGATTTGACCAGGGCTACAACGAGGCTGGCTGCGGTGTCCCTGAGGGCTGCGACCGCGCGACGGTGGACGGACTTCGCGCTGCTGCTGGCGGCGACGGTGGACGGTGCGTCGGCGCCGCTGATGTGAATGAGAACTTCTCTCTCTCAGGAACCCGATGATGGAATGTAGGCTTAGGGTTTCAATCGTGGACGTGATACTGATTCATGATTTTTTTTTAAAGGCTGTCGTTTAAACTGTAAAGTGTAAAGGCTAAAACAAAAATATAAAAATAATAATAATAAAAAAAAAAAAACGGTCAGACCCCGAAAAACCGGTACTGTTTTACCGGTTTTCTCACCGGTCTTCTGCTCACCGTTTGTTGGATAGGAACGGACCGGCAAGGGGACCGGTTTCCGATTTTTCCATCGAACCGGCCAGTCCGGTCCGGTCTTCAAAACAATGAAGTTAATACTTCTAACTTAATTTTTCCATTGCTGGAGAGAGCGCACTCCCTGAAAGGCTGAAACCAAACGCTACAGGCTACAGCCTACCTACAGCTAGTCAGCTACGCTTTCAACAGCCAACAAAGAATCGCAGTTCGACAGTGGCTGCTCCTAATTCTTTTTCGGGGTCACACTCACACTCCCACTATCATGGCAATATTGTTCATCGTCCCTGCAATTGTGGCTGCATTCTGTGCGCTCATTTTGGGACTTGTTCTCCGCGGCGTGGTCGGGAGGATGAGCAGGAAGAAAGCGGTTGGGTTCTTCCATCCGTACACCAACGACGGCGGCGGTGGCGAGAGGGTTCTGTGGTGCGCAGTCAGAGCCATCCAAGAAGAGATCCCTGACCTTGACTGCCTTGTCTACACCGGCGATCACGATGCCACGCCACAGAGCTTGGCGGCTCGTGCCGTCGACTGCTTCGGCGTCACGCTTCTCTCCCCTGTGAAGGTAGTCTACGAGCTTCCTTTTTGCCGCTTCTGTGATCCCCTTTTTTGTTTGTTAGGGTTCTGAGTTTGGTTTTGGTCAGGATATAGAACTCTTTCAAGGTTTTCAATTTCATCCTTTTTATTCAATATCAAGCATCACTTTTACCTTTTCGGCGGGTTTAGTTTACATTGTGCATTGTACTTGCGGGACTATATATGACTATGTAAAAAATTACCTAAATGACAAGTGATCTTTTCTAGTGCCAAATTGCAGCATTGAGTTGAGAAGATAGATACTGATGATGGAATATGTTATAATATTAGTTTATAACCGAGTTAAACCTGGTCCAATTGCATCAACTACATCTTAAGATTGGCAAAATTGTACCACGATAGTCTCGAGGTGACTAATCATATCGATAGAGACTAATACAGTGAACTTTTACCAATCTCAAGGACGCAATTGGTGCAATTGGATCCGAAGACTATTTAGTGCACTCGAACATAACCAATCAATGGGAGACAGGGGCGACTTTGATACTTAACTCGTTTATAACCGTTGGTCATGGTCATTTTTAATGTCCTCATTTATGTGATGAGATGCTAGCAAGTAGCATAATTGTTTTATACATTGTTTTAATTGCGTATTAATACACTAATATATGTAGTGGAAAAGAAACAATAGAAATTTTATTTATTTATTTTGGGGTACAATTTTGAGGTGGGAGATGTATTCTGATTTCTGGATGTAACAGCTGAGTTCTCGTTAAGTTAGGGATTCAGCATAGATCCATATGGTTCTAGAACTGACAGGATTTTGCTAACAGTGCATAATAAATTTCATATTATTTGCTAATATGCTGACTTTTGTTACTTACAGTGGCAAATATCACGTTTTTAGAAGTTATTCTGCAGTAGTGCAATTGATTTGATAAAAAGCTTACTAAACTTTGTCTTGTTATCCTTAATTATCAGGTGGTTCATTTGGACAAGAGAAAGTGGATTGAAGAAACCACTTATCCACACTTTACCATGATTGGTCAAAGTCTGGGTTCTATGTATCTTGCGTGGGAAGCATTGTGCAAATTCACTCCTTTATATTATTTTGACACAAGTGGATATGCATTTACATATCCACTTGCAAGGTTGTTTGGATGTAAAGTTATTTGCTATACACACTACCCAACTATCAGTACAGATATGCTTTCTCGTGTTAGTCAGCGTCGCCAGATGTATAATAATGATGCCTCAATCGCAAAAAGGTTTGATTTTTTATTTGTTTTCCTCTTTTGGTCTGAGTTATATTTCATATTTTTTCTCATTCTCTTTGTCTTGGAAAATGATGATATTGATCCTGTATTTTCAGTATTTTATAAATCTGAAACTTGTAACATATCACATATCTGAACTATATTGAAGCTAAGAGATATGAGAAAGGAGATTCTCTAGTAGTAATTGCACTTTAATCTCCTGATATCCTTTTTCTACTGGCTGATTCTTTTGTCATATTTCCTTTTCTTTTCAACTTATGCATGCTTCTGTTCTTTAATATGCACAAAATGCACATAATTTTTAACAGATTATGGGATCCAGAAATCTAATAATCTATCTTTTATGCTTTCACTGAAAATTACTTATGTAGTAATTTGTCAGATTTCTTTTATTGATTTTTTAATCTTTGATAATAATAAACTTGCACCGCTTTATTTTACCTATTCCTGATCTAAGGAACGACAATAATTTTCTGGCAGTGTTTGGCTTTCGCGTTGCAAAATGATCTATTATACCTTCTTCAGCTGGTTGTATGGGATTGTAGGATCTTGTACACACCTAGCTATGGTTAATTCATCTTGGACCAAATCCCATATTGAAAAGCTTTGGGGAGTTTCTGATCGTATTAAGCGAGTCTACCCTCCTTGTGATACTTCCGGGCTCCAGGTTTGCAATTTGTGCTTTATTATCTCGAAATATGTTGCTATAAAGTGAAGTCCATCTCTCCCATGTCGCTTTTGCTTGGTGGAATGGAATTAATGTATTGTATGTTGCTTTACAATAATTGAAAGCTCTCATGGTTCTTTTCTCCTGTGTTTCCCTGTGTTAAACTTTTAATCTCAGCACTTCCCATTGATTGGCACTGAGTTACTAACAGCAGTGTTAACTGTTAAGTACCCAAGTGAAGACAACAAGAAGAATGAGGAAAAAGGGGCAGTTAAGTTAGTTAAAGAAGAGAGTGGTAAAATAGCTCCTTTGCCTTTTATTTACAATAGAAGAATGAAAGTAAAGAGTGTTTAAAATGAAAATAGAGTGGGACCAGCTGATGTAACAAATAGTCAGATGGAAATGTAAGTGAGGAAGGTGTGAGTGAGGGGTGATTTCTGATATAGGAGAGAGGATTGAGAATGTCTATAAGAGGTTTGAAAGGAATCAGTAGGGTAAGGAAGGATTTAGGCTCTACTGCTACCTTGTTCTCTCCCTTTGTAGTATTTTGCTCTCTGTGAATACACTAGAGACTAGAGAACATCATCCAGATATCTTTCAGCTCCTCAATTTCTTATCCATTCTCTCTTCTACTCTTGCTTCTACTCTCTCTTTTCCATAATTCTATATTTCCTTTCTTACACTCTCTTATTATTCTGTTGTTATTGCCTAACCCTAATATTGTGGTCCCAAACTCTTACACACAGGTTGTTATTAAGCCAGTTGAATCATTACTGTCATATGAGGCAATGTACAAACATTTCTAATTAGATCCTTCCATTTATTGTTTGAAAGAAACTTTTCTTGAGAGAGGTGGAGTGAATATTTTTAGTAGCTTTATCTTACAAATTATATGCAGTATTAAGTTAGGCACCTGTTTCTCAACAATTATATATTAGGAAGAATAGGAGCAGGATTCTTTCTCTCTCTCTCTCTCTCTCACACACACACACAATCATTTTTTTTTTATAAAGATAAAAGAAGAATATCATCCAGACAGAGAGAAGATTTATACAAGATCGAGGAATGAGATCTTCCATTTAAGAGCAAAAACAATCAAAAGAACTATCTATTTAGCATAGCTTTCCAACCTTTCAACATGTTTGAAAGGGAAAGATATCTAAAAAGATCATAAGCCTTACACCAAATAGATGCAAAATGTCTAATCCTATCCCATAAAACAAACTTGTCTGAAAATCTGTCATTGAAGGTGTGTGAATTGTGCTCCGATCAAATGTTGACATTTTGCCTCTTTGCTATTCCCAAAACCAGCACCTTAGCAAAGAGAAACTGGTTTAAGGTTTCAGGGCACCCAACACTCACCAAAGATACCAAACAAAGTATTCAATAAAAAGCAGCCACACGGTAAAATGGGATGGCCAGAGTGTTTAGAAGGAAACAAAATAGGATTTGGAGTGAAAGGGGAAATGATTCAGTCCTTTGGTGAGTCTCTAGAGATAGAGGAGCACTCAGAATTCACAAGTATAAATGAATGATTATAGGGTTTCTGGAATACATGGTTCAAAAACTCCCTCAATAATACAATGATTTTCCTGCTATTTTCTCTAAATTTCCTACATTTTCCCTCTCTCTGTTGACATATTATACCGATACACATACACACATACGAGCTTTGCCTACTGTGGTAATCACTGATGGATTCTAACAGATGAACAATATGACAGGTTCTTCCATTGAAAAGACCAGCTGAAATTCCCGTGATAATATCAGTTGCTCAATTTCGGCCAGAGAAGGTGGGCATACTCCTATCAGTTTTGTGAACAGGAGGTACAACCTTTTTTGGTATTTTCGTTGGGCCTTTGATGATTAGACCTAGTTTACATGTTTCTTTTCATTGTAGGCTCATGGTCTCCAACTTGAGGCTTTTTCAGTTGCTGTTAAGAGATTAGATTCTAGCTTGACTAAACCTAGGCTACAGTTTGTGGGTAGCTGTAGAAATAAATCAGACGAGGAAAGACTTCAAATCTTGAAAGACAAGGCAATTGAGCTGAATGTGAGTGAGCAAGTGGAATTTCACAAGAATATAACTTATAGGTCAGTAACACTGGATTTTCATTCAGTTTTTCTTGTTACTTCTCCATTTTTTTTCTAAAGCTCCTAAAAAGTGCTTTCCGTGAATAACAAAACTTCTGTTAAAAAAAATGTTATGTACAAGGCATTATTCTAGTTCCTCAGTTTGGAGCAGATGGATTCTTTCAGTTTGACTTTAGAGATAAAAACTTCAATGGCTTCTATTAATATTTGGGATTTGGTTAAACTAAGAAAAGAAATGTTTCTTATCCAAATTAAATGATCATTGCAATCAATGTTGTTCTAGTTTGTGTTGTAGAATTTTAATTTTCAATGCTGTTGTTGCCATAACCTGCAGAGATTTGGTGGAACTTTTAGGGGCTGCAGTTGCTGGCATCCACTCCATGACAGACGAGCATTTCGGTATTAGTGTTGTAGAATATATGGCTGCTGGTGCTATTCCAATTGGTGGGTGTTATATGATATGTTACCTTTACTTAAATACTTAAAATGTCATTTTCCCCCTATTTTGGGCACATTTACATCCATTGATTATTATCTTGACGTTTGTGTATCAGCTCATAATTCTGCTGGACCAAAGATGGACATTGTGTTAGATGAAGATGGAGAACAAACCGGATTTCTTGCCTGCACCTCTGAGGAATACGCTGATGCCATTTTGAGAGTTTTAAGGATGCCACAGACAGAGAGACTCGCAATGGCTGCAGCTGCGAGGAGACGAGCGACAAGGTTTTCTGAGCAGAGGTTTTACGATGACTTCAAAAATGCTGTACGCCCTATACTTTGTCATACATCTAGATGATGGTTTGGTCTATATATTAGTCAGTGTCATTGTAACCTAACGCGGTGAGTTCATAGACTGTTCTAAGCAGCTTGTTATAGGCTTACAGGAAACTTTATTACAAAAACAGAGATTTGCTACTGAACAATTTTGTTTTCATCACTCTTCAAAAAGATGTAACAGTTATGCCCAAGTACCAACTGGTAATTGTTTTACCTGTATAGTAGACATTTGAAAGTTGGATTGTAATATAAATGTTTGCAATTTTATTTATGCATCACCATGGCTTGAGTGTGATTCTTCAGATTTTAGCATTGGTGGCTGGTCTACAAGTACTTAAATTTTATTTATTTATTTATTTAGACCAGTGATAAGTCTTTTTAGCTCATTTAGATATGCTTAGTTGCTTACATAAAAAGTTGGTTGTACTATACATTGCATGAACCCACCAATCACCCAAGGCGTGACAGAAACACTGCCTCCATTTTCATCTTGAAGAAAACGAGTTAAGCTTGGTGGTGGCATTGTATAAGCTCACGTTTTAGAGAATATCGTATGACTCACAACTTCTCTAACCATTGAATGATATGTGCATATCACTTGTATCTCATAGACTCATACAATGGTAGAGATAAAAAATAAGCTGACATTGTTGCAAAATAAACTAACAAACAGTGAACATTATATTCCAATCATTGGTTTGAAAAACTTTAAATTAAAATTTTACTTATTTCTTCAATCCAGTGATAAAAAAATGTCTGAGGATATGCTAAAAAGAGGTTCAACTACCTAAAGTTGCACCTTTCCCGTTCAATTTACATTAATTTAATTTGAATTAACATGCATGTATAGTACTGTCAATGGCTTTATGAGATTCGTCCCTAACGGCTACAAGATTCCTCTTTATCTCATTGCAAAGTCTACCCTCTATGAGATGCACAGGCAACCATAGCTTCGGCTTAATATCGACGATATATGAGAGCGTCGTATTAACTTCTTGGACTTGAGACTCTTCACAACTTCCGTTGTTGAACTGCTGCAAAACCATCATTGATTACATAGTTAGCACTGTATTTGTAGAGCTTAATTTGCACACACCAGTGTATAACAAAACAAACATGTGATACTGAATTGCAATTTTACACACTATCAGTGTCAAAATTGAACTCATTTTTATATGTCATTCCAGATTGCTATTTGGTTCCAAAATTTGTGGACTTCATTTCACCTTCCCATTGATTCCAAGATTTGATCAGCATGTTCCAAAAGAAAACCAATGAACTTAATGAAAGCTCAGAATTCTTAATGCAGCTGTCAAGTTTCTATGAAATCATAGCCCTGACTTGGTCAATACCCTAATAAAAATTTGAGTATCCAAACTCCAATATATGATGTGTCTGCTTCTATTTGTCACCAAAAACGGCTAGCCATGATCCATTAAATTTACAAAGATCATTTTAGAAAAAGATTCCTATATTTGTAAAATAGTTTTATAGAGAGTGCCTCAAACTGTGATTTATGCAAATGCATGTGATATTTATGCTGGATCCAGAAGAATTATTACAACAGGAGCACAGAAAAAGGTCTGATACCTGCAAAATAGACCATTTTCCTTCAAAGACTTTAAAATCTCCTTCTATCATCTTGAATTCAATGTCACGCTTAATACTAGACACAAGCGTCTCCAACTCTTTCTCATAACAATCTACAATTCCTTTAGCATTAAACTTGATTCCAAATGCCAAGTCCTGCTGTCCAATCTGTGCATATTATGAACATTGAACAACAATTAACATTATTAGAGACAAACAAGTAAAAATCTCTAAAAAGACATCAGTGCACAGTTTAGGTCAAAGGAAAACAAAAACATTGTGGCATTGAGTTTGTGAAGGGTGCAACTTAAACTAAGTAAATTTGGTAGTAAAACCATGCTTGGCTAACATAACATAACCCCACAATGTACAAGTGCTACTGGAACTTGGAGATTGGAATCTGATGTTCAAAATCACTACTGTCGCCACAACTAGAACTCAGTGACATAAGCATGCAACTATCATGCTAACTACCATTTCAAAAAGTAAAATGCTGCACCAACTGAGATGTGCACAGATTAAAAGAGAACTATGAAAATTACCAATATAACAACCAAAAGATTAGCTCGCTAACAAAGTAATAATGTCAATGATGTTTCATTCTAGGCTTGAGTAAGTCAACCACTATTTTGACCCTGGAAATATTTTGGTCGCTGAAAGACTGGTCCTCAAATTGAATGGATTTGTCAGGTGGAATCAGATGATTATCAATACCCAACCTGGCAGAGATGGTTAAGAGACACGGACCCTCATCCATATGTGCAAACTCGCTTTAAATAAGGGACTAGTATTATTGTAGATTGTATAAATAAGGGACACAACTCTTTAGGAGTATAAATAAGGGACTAGTATTATTGTATTGAGCAAGCAAATTGATGAATTATTATTGAATTTGGTTGAATTGGAGTTTTTCTCCCTAGCTCGAAGAGGGGATTCTAACAAAGAAGGTAAGCATATAATCGCTCTTCAATTAAGATGGTGGATACACGTATAATAAGTTAGTAATTCAATGGTCTCCTCAATTTATCACCTGAACAGTTTCCTCACTTAAGAGGATTTCTTTCCTCAAAGTTAAGCTCCCTAATAATTTCTAGAAAACATTAAAATAATAATAAAAAAAAAACTATTTAGAGAAAATGAAGAATTAGAAAGACGAACCTGCAAGAGACGAGCATAATTTTCACCCTTTTGGAGCAATTGGCTGACGGCAAGGCTAGGAATGAAATCAGCCAACCTCTCATAATCGGTCAAGATGCTCCAAACGGTATCAAGAGAAGCATCGACGGAGATTCTGGATTGGATTCTTCGTGAGTTCTTGCCAAGCTTCACCACCTCTATGTACACACCATCCTCTGCCAAATACTCTTCTGATGCTTCGTCATCATCGTAATCCTCTGTCAGCAATAAATCACCAGAAGAAGAAGGAGCAGGAGCATTATCTTCATCATCTTCGTCTTCATGATCGACATCGGAAGAGAATTTGGAAGCGGAGCATAAGAAGGAGGAGGGAGGGTGGTTGTTGTTGAGGGAGCGTGGTTTGAGAGTGGAGAGAGGGTTGAAATGGAAGGGAAAAGGGTGAAAGAATGAGAGAGTGTGTGGTGGTGTTGAAGAGGAAGGTGGTTGAGGGAATAAGAAAGAAGAAGAAGAAGCAGAGTGTGATGATGGAAAGGCGCGCATTGTTCTTGTTTCTGTGGTCGTGTTTCAGTGACACCAATGCTTGACCAACTCACCCACACCGTACTAACTACTAATTACTAACTAGCAATTTTTTATTTATGAAAAATGTTAATTCTATATTGAAATTAATCACCAAAATATTTTTATATAAATATATTTTATATTAATAACTAATTTTAGTAAATGTGTAATATAATTTTTTTATTTTTTATTTTTATTGTTTTTG
Source organism: Stylosanthes scabra (assembly GCA_036250425.1). NCBI lineage: Eukaryota > Viridiplantae > Streptophyta > Magnoliopsida > Fabales > Fabaceae > Stylosanthes > Stylosanthes scabra. Next base: position 249,948 of record JASCZI010060428.1, read on the forward strand.
GGATTTTCCAGACTTCAAGATCAGGACCATCTTGATATCTTCAACTTCAATGTCCCATCCCTTGACTTTCAAGCTTTAACAATGAATGAAATTTAGAAAAACCAGAGAAAACATTTTACATTTTTTTTTATAGTAATCTAGTAATTTTTTATAATGGTAATGCTATTTGAACGAGTGGTTTTGGCTAACCAAGTGTAATCAAGTGATTTATTTTTATGCTAAATAAAATATTATTTCGGTGTCAAATAGTATAAAAAATTGCACCTAAATAATGTTGTATTTCACATCGAAATAGTCTTCTATTTAGCATAGAAAAAAATCACTTGGTTACAGTTGGTTGACCAAAACTACTTGTTCACATAGAATTATTAAAAATGCATATATATTACTTTTATAATTAAAATTTTAAAAAAATTATTGAATTATTATTTTTAAATTTTAAATTAATTAATCAATAAAATATTAATCAACAATAACCCATAAAAAATAAAATAGTATATGAAAACAAGTTAACAAATTAAAAAAAGCATTACCTAACTATCTTTAACAAATTTTATCCTAAAGAGTAGCGGTGTGTGGCTTTGAGAGTTCAGGTTGAATAGAGAGGTACGAGAAGAGAAGCTTAACTTGAGTGTCAGAAAAAGAGAGCATTTGTAGGCTCACAAATTCAACACATTTGTTAGTCATTCATGGCGTCTTCATTCTCAACTCAAATTCTACTTCCCCGTTTTCATCATCTCCAGGTTTCTACCTACTACTTTAATTAGTAAACTATAACCTTACTTGTGTAGTGATTTCAAATCTCAATTATGCTAGTGTTACTCAGAATGTGAGATTTAGGGATCAGGTTTAGTGTTACTCTCAATTATACTTAGTTTTTCTTTGCAGTAGAACTTGTATGCCTACCATTTTTATCTTCAATGGCTCTAAGTAATTATAGCTTTATACGCCTTTCCATGTTTCATGATATGTTTTACAACCAAATCAAACTCTAGAACGTTTTTATCGTTGAAACTGTTATACTATGTTATGAACAATCTCTCTTACAAGCTTAAACGGTTAGGCAGAGACATATAAATGGTTAGAGAGTGATTTCTAACAAATTAACATTAGAGAGAATGCAGGAGTTGCTGAAGACATTTTTTCATTAAGATTGGGAATTTTTTCAGGGGAAATTTAACCAAGATGTGTCCATGGTTCAGAAGCCGCAGATTGTCGGTAGCAGTATGGGATCACAGATTGGTTATCATAGAGCACTGGCTTCAAGAGCACACTATGCTGTGAGGCTTTCTGTCACACAACAATCTGAAGCAAAATCGATGAGATATAGAAGAATGACATGCATGAACGCCACTAAAACTGTGAGCAATTCGTGATTTTCTAATTTATTTACTGAAAAATTCTGAGCAAAATCAATATTTTGAAAGTAATCGATTCTTCCATTAGTAAATAGAGAATGTTTAGGAGGATAAATCATTCCTCTCACATTTTCATTTCTATAACAAAAAATGTTCATAGAAATCCTCAATAACCAATTCTTCTGTGATTTAAGATGTTGCTTCTTTACTCACACATGGTTCTTTAGGAGCTGCTAGCCAAAGTGACAACTAAGTGCTTCTTCGATGTAGAAATTGCGGGTGAACCTGCTGGCAGGATTGTTTTTGGTTTATTTGGGGATGTTGTTCCTAAAACAGCCGAGAATTTTCGAGCTTTGTGCACAGGCAAGCAACCAAATTGACCACATCAGCTTCCCCTTGTAGAAGTGATTAATCATTACTATTTTAGCATCTTATTCATCAAGTTGAATAATTTCCGTGCAGGAGAGAAAGGATATGGCTATAAAGGATGCTACTTCCATCGCATAATCAAAGACTTCATGGTTCAAGGCGGGGACTTCACCGAGGGAGATGTATGCTGAGCTATATTTTGTTCATCTGTTTGTTTTCCTACATATACATGATAAGGGGAAGGCATGCATTTGCTCTCCATTAACAAATTTTCGACGCTCCTCAAAGATGATTTAATTGGTTGCAGGGAACCGGTGGAATTAGTATCTATGGTGCTCGATTTGAAGATGAGAATTTTTCCTGTATGTCTCTAGACTCTATTGGTGCTTGATAAGTAATATAGTTTTAGCATCCTTATAGAAAATTAACCAAATCTATATTTAATTTTATTTTAAAAAAGAAACCAGTACATTCAATCTGTTGAACATTATGTCACCAAAAAAAAAAAAATCTGTTGAACATTTAACCATCAGTCCATCGAGTTTTAACACTTTCGATTGTACAATAAGTATTTAAGATTCCATGAATAATTTATATAATGATGTTTTGCAGTGAAGCATGCTGGTCCTGGAGTTTTGAGTATGGCGAATGCCGGTCCTAATACCAATGGCAGTCAATTTTTTATTTGCACTATACCGGTGAGAAGCACACATTGTTTATTTTGTTTATCAATATCTGCTAATTGCTTTTTCCATAATTGAAGAAGTTTCACTAAGACAGACGATGGCTATTCTTTCAAATCTTTTTTGCATATCTAAGAATACTACTATATCTTCTACTTGTTAGGCTTCATTTGTATGGATAGTTTATACAATTCAGGAACTTAGTTTCAGTGTTTTAATGCTCAATCTTTTCTACTATTAGATGCATACATGGTTTGAACTTGTTCAGATTTCAGCTCTGAAACGAAGTAAATGATGTTGTTTAATGATGCAGACTCCATGGCTAGATAATCGCCATGTCGTGTTTGGACAAGTCATTGATGGAATGGATATTGTGAAGACTCTCGAGTCAGTGGAGACAAGCCAGCGCGATAACAGGCCCCGGAAAGCATGCAAAATTGCTAATTCCGGCGAACTGCCTCTCGACGGTTGATCTTTGCACTTAAGTGCATGGCTTTTTCCTGATTGTCAGTTACAGTTTTTCAACTGAGGATAGTGTTAGTGCATTTAAATCATCACTGTACTATGCTGAGGTAAAAAAAGAAAAGAAAAAAGACACTCCATTTAACTGAGAGGCCAGTCACTGCACTTTCATTTATATGATACATACATGCATATTTTGTATAACTAAGCTTGTACCAAACCCTTATAGTAATTATCTATTTTTGGCTTACATGGTTTACATTTACTAGTTTCCAATATCCATATCATGTTGCTAATTGCAAGATTAATTATCCTATTTAAGGATCACCATTCTGTGGATACAATTACAGTGGTGAAGTTCAAGTAAATGTAGGTGGACAGAACTCTGAGCTAAGCTAGAAAACCCTTGATTTGCTTGACCAACTTTACTAAAATATTTGATCCAAGCAAAAGACTCATGCAAGGACCATGGCTTCAAGTGCTTGGGACTGGATCCTTCCGTTCGTGTTGTCATCTTCAACCTCCCATATTTCAGGTATTGCTTCTTTAATATTGTGAATGCTACTTAGTGCATGGTCGGCACCCGGCACCAATTCCGAACGCCCCACCTGAAATTGGTTTAATATGTTAACCTGAATTGCTTAGATCTTCACATAAAATGCATAGCAAGAAAAATTAGAACTTACTATGACAGTTTGAAGTCCAGCTGCTTTTCCAGTTTCAATATTTCTAGTACTGTCATCAAAGAAAATCTG
>JASCZI010060428.1:253584-263984 GCA_036250425.1 Stylosanthes scabra
TGTCTTTGCTTCCAACTGTAGGTAACTAATGGAAAACAATTCAAGAAATAAACACATCAAACAAGTGATCAATTCTGTTTGGTTAAGTAATCAAGCTTACTGTTTTATTTGGATCAACATTAGCTATCCGAATAGCAGCTTCAAAGGCTTCAATGGATGGTTTGCATATGATATGCGAGTCCCTTAAATTATTGCCATTATTAAGTTCTTCACTCTCTATGGCCATATCATCATTATCCTTAAGTTCTTTGGGAGGATTAAGAGTTTCAAAGCATATAATGCCCTCAAAACAATCTTCCAAACCTAATCTGTTCAGAACTTGAACTGCATGTGCATGATCTGCATTGGTGAAAACCTGCAAAATGAAATTTTCATCATTTACATTCTTATGGAATTACTGAATTAGCTTCAATAAACATGGAACACTGCGAAATTAGCGACATACAATTTTGCGCTGAGGCATGGAAAGAAGAAGGTTCCTTAGCACTGGATCAGGCTTCAGTTTCTCATATGGTAATCTTCCATGAACATAAGCATGGAACTCATCATTGTCAAACTCATAACCAAGGAGCTGGAATGAAATTGACACAAACTTATTGCGTCATATAGAAGGAAAATTATCATGAAAAAGAAAACTTAGGACAATACCAAATAATATCCATACCTTCAATCCTGCCATAGTTGTCCCATATTCCTTGTACAGATCCAGGCACATCTTTGGTACTTCACTTTCTTCAATATGCAACTGTTCCAACATATAATCTGTAACAAGACTAGTTAACTATAGTACTTTTGTCACATTAGAAATGGTTTTTTTAAACCACATCCTCGCATGCCTAAAGTTTGATTTCTACTTTTTTCAATGGGTTGCTGAATATACAAAATGATATTCGAAATCCCTGATAAATGCTTAAGCGGACGGGTGAGCTAACCACTTGACAAATCCAAGTTGGTTTGGTTATGTTTATCAATGGTCACAATTTTAGCATAGAAATCCTTATTTCCTTCATATTATTTATTTGCCTTTTTATTCTTCTCTTGATCTTTTCTTTCTTACTTTTGTCAAATTCAATGGATATAAGATCACTCCATGGAGTAAAAGAACATCTCATTCGGGATATGATTATATGTGTGATAACTTTGTAATTTTCATCATCAATCTTACTATGATTTTATCTGAAGAATTGGAAAGATATGTTCTGAATTATTAGTTTGTACCTTCTATGTTCTTGCGACATAGCAAATTTAGACCCATGCTTAATGGGTAGAGAGTGTCATCCATATCTGTCAACAACGAACAAAATACTTAATTGAATTTTCTTCCATGTTTATAGAAAAGAAAGATTTAAGTTTTTCATTTTAAAATTATAAGGAGGAACAACATCATAAATATTATTTCAAATTTTCAATCATTACCAAAAAGCAAGCACTCATACTTGACTCCAGCAATCCCATGATCAGCATCCATTCTTAAAAGGAATTTCTACTCTGCAATGAAATTAAATTATGAGTTTATTAGTTAAAAGTTTCATAATAATCCTTAACCATATATACATAATAAATAAATCTCCTCATATCAAACGATGCATGCCTTGAAATCTAAAACTGACAACTGAAAATTTCTATAGTTTGCAGTTTCTTGGTCATATAAGAATTATGGACAAGTCAAATTTCAGAATAAACAAAACTACTAGTTTAGAAGCTAAAGAGATTTTATTATTTTTATTTAAATAAATAAAACAACCTAAGATATAAATTCTAAAACAATAGTAAAGATTAAAATATAAGGGTAATTGTAAGGAAGGGTCTTTTAGAGTAATGAACAAAAATTACTCTTCAAAGTTGAAACATGGCATAGCAAAAAATTTGTACATGCCTGGTGAACACAGATATAAGGATCCTGGGCTCAAAGATCAAATCTTGCAATTCACAGCTCAATGATCTCAATTTGCCTGAATTTTGTTAAAAAAACAACAATATTATATAGTTAGTAGCAATCATAATCATAGGGTTATGAATCATTATATGATAATCAATGCATGAATGTGCAAACCAACCTGAACCACATAAAAAAACAGTAATGGAATAAATGAAAGGAAATAAAACAATACCTGGACCCCTGCAATGGAGTATTCAACAGAGAATGAAATGATGTTGGTTGGTTATGGCTGAGAAAATATATGTATTTAAAGTGTAGAAGGGGGGATCCCACCACTTGGCTGAATGTGCGAGGTGACGCATAAAATGTGAGGTGGTCAGCATTGTGAGAATTCGTTAACTATATTTTATGTTTCTCTCATTTTGGATGATTCCTCACTCCTTAATTCTAAGAAATAGAGTTTAATTTTGATGCACCGTAAAAGGAGTTTATACAATCATCTAATTAGATTTATGTATTTATGTGACTTTAAAAATAGTGAGTTTAAAAATTAATTATTTTTGATGATGTGATAACACCTGATTGAATGTATGTGTAAAACTCTTTTACACTGACAATGCATGAAAATTAAATTCAAAGAGATATATATGATCGTGTGTGCTATTGAGTGAAAAACATATTTTTTATTTTGAAGCATGTTAAAAGACAATTTTAATATGAAATAGAAGTTTATTTTAATTTATTTTTTATATTGTTTGATACCAAAATAATATTTTATTTAATATAAAAATTAATAATTTGGTTGATAAAATATGTGTATAAATAATATTACTGATTTAATTCCAATTTTTTTTTTAATTTCGAGAACATAATTGAGATTACCATACCTAGTTTACTCATGTCTGAGTTCACAAATGATTTTATGATATTGTTATTATTGGAGCTGTCAGCATTAGATAAACCATAGACACAAAAATTTAAGTTTGACTTCCTTGATTTTTTAATTTATGTAGAGGGAGAAATATAAATGAAAACTAAAAACAAAGAGAAAGAAAATAAAAATGAGTTATCTAAAAGTCCATATACATACCCCACTTTAAGAAAAGCAGAAATAATGATGGAGGCACACTAGAAATCCATCTTACATTCTTACGTCCATACATTATTTTGTCTTCAAAATTTCTTGTGATAAATTGTTGAATATTATTTTTCTAGATAAAAGTTTATTATTTCCATTACCCAATAAAAGGCTCATTTATTAATTATTAGCATGACTGCACCCAACGATGGCGGTTGAAATTTAGTCAGAGGAATGTAAAACAGTGTGATGGCAAGGAATCTTCACATCGTCAAAAATGGTGAGCATATTCTAGAGAGTGACCACTGAAGATGAGGTTTATTCTTCTTTAACAGTGGAATATAACGATCCATATATAAGCATAGTTAAAATTATCTTTATTTTATGAATAATGCTAGAAACCGGGATCAATAGGAAGCTAATAAATGTAGTTAAGGAAATAGTGAGTGATAAAAAAAAAATGATATTGACTTTCTATTGTCCCTATTATTATTTTTTTTTTGGTATAACAACGAGACCTAAGTTCGTATCTTCCTAATATTAACTATCAAGACTTTCTCTTATTTTATTATCCATGCTTCTCTGTTATGAGTATAATTAGAACCAAAGCCTATTTGACATAGTTTAGTTGGTTAGTTAGATTTCTATAAATAGTAATAGTAGTATTGTAATCAATTATGCACGATATTAATGAATTGTTTATCTTTCTCTTTGTTCTCTTTTGGAAAAATTCTCTCTTCTTACTCTCTAATTCTCTTCTATCTCTTCTTAATTCTCCAATTCTTCTCTTAGGAGTAATGTTACTCCTAACATTGGTGCTTTCATTGGCCACCATTTCTTCTTTTTTATGGTAATATAGAGTGATCTCACCTCCAATGAATCAAATTGGAAGTGTAATTGAATATTTTTTTGCTTTTCTGTCTTATGCTCAAAAGGTTGGTTAGAATGATTCAGAAAGATTGAAGAATTTTATCATTAGATTGGAAAATTATATTCACAGAGAAATCATCTTTGATGATCCTCAAACTCTTGAAGAAGCATTTTGTTTAGCACAATTCTACGAAAAAAGATGGAAAATCCATTGTCAGATCTCTCAAAGTCAAAATTATAAATCTAGAAAATTTCATCTAAGAGACTACAGAATGCATCGGCAATTCCAGATCCAGTTCATATTGAAGCTCAAATTCAAACACACAAAGAAATAGATGAAGAACTAGAAATTTCAGCATCAATAATTCAATTCAACCGATTACAAAATCAGATTCAGATCCAACACAATTTAACATTTCAAAATTACACCACACCACCAGATCAACAGCTATTATGGATCGACCAGAATATCACAATCCAAATCTAGAAATTCAATCAGCTCTAGTTTCACAAATTCAAATCCAGAGGCTCTTTACCAAATGCAGACATTGGGGCAGCTGATTGGAATGCGCCAATGGATGCCGCTCTTGAATCGACAGAAAGGGACTCATCGACCACCACCAAAGCCACCAAACTTTACTTCGGACGGTGGTAAGGATCTGCGATCTCTGGCTCATGAAATTGGCAGCACTACTCAGAGTGACGGTGTTGAGGGACTCGTGGCTAGCAGCGGCGCCGACGCCGTGGCGGAGGGGAAAGTGAAAGCCATGCCGAAAGCGAAGAGGCTACAAATCAAATCTACGGTGGCTCTGCTGGTGACGCCGCCTATGCAGCATCGGGCAGCGCCAAGGTCGGCGCTTCAGTGAAGGGAAATCGGGAAACTTGGACGGCGGCGAGCAGGACGACGTTAATGACCACCGTTATTTTCAAAATAATAGAATATAATTTTTTAAATATATTCTTCATTAGTTATATATAATTCATAATTTTTTTTCTACTATTTCCAAAACTTGCACTGAACACAAATTCTCTAACTAAATTATTATAAGTTACTTACCTTCTTAACTAATAATGTTAGATTAATACTACGGAACAAACGTTAGGGGATCAATAATGAGCCAATGAGTGTAATTAGGAAAATAGTAGGTAGCAAAACAGAAAAGAAAAAAGAAGGAAAATTAATATTAGCTTCCTATTGTCTCTTTAATATTGGCTATCAAGACTTTCTCATAATTTTATTTTATTACTTTTATACATATTTATAAAATAAAAATAATTATTAGGTGCCTATTAATACACTAATTAACATACATATTATTAATTCACAATTTCTATCTGTTTTCACTTTTCTTATTTCATATGCATACATTGTGTGTTATTGCTACGGAACTAACATTAGGGAATCATTAGGGAGCCAATAAGTTGAATTAAGAGTTATCATTTGAAACAGACTAAAGTTATCATTCGAAATTACAACAGTTATCATCCGACATATATACAAGTTATCATCCGAAACAGAATACAATTATCATCCATAACCCTATACTGTAAATTCTTACCAACACAATTATCATCCGAAACAAATTCAACTTATCATTCAAAACAGAATACAATTATTATCCGTAACTTCACCGCCATCACCAATTGCAGCACCACCACCACCACCACCACCAGAACAAAAAACACCTCACCACCACCACAACCGCAACACAACAACAACAACAACTGGAAAAAGAAGAAGAAGAAGAAGAAGAACCTGTCACAGAGGACGCGAAAGCGGAAGAGGGAGATGGAAACGATAGAAGAGGAAGAGCGTCTGATCCGTTTACCGGCGGCTCATCCACCGCCAACCTCGAGGAGATCAGGTCCGAGGAAGCTCAACAGCGGATGAGGGGCTTCAAACGGTTCGGTTCACGCCGGAAATCCAGATCCTCATCTTCATCTCCTTCGTCGGACTCAAGATCTGCGACGTCAAGCAGGCGAGCAAGAAGAAGAAGAGGCGCGTCGGTAGTACAAACGAAGGTGGTGCTGTGAGCGGCGACGACGACACAGTAAAGAAGAATGGCAGCGAAGAGTGATGTAATGAGCGGCGAGGGTAACGCGGTGGCGGCACGATGGCGGCGCGGTGGAAGGAGTAAGGAAGAGAGAAAGGGGCTAGGGTTTCTGCGAAGAAAGAGGGTCTAGAATTTTGTGTGCTCTCATTGGCTACCAATTATATTTGTCCCCTAAACTTTCTCAATATTAATTTCAAAATTTTACTTAATCAAAACAAAATATCTATATATATAAATTAGCATATATAAATTAATTTTTCCTATTATAGTGCCAGGCTTATTCTAGAAAGAAGAAAAAGGAAATGAAAAATAAAATTAAAACTAATCAGAATAATTTTCTACTTTCCTTAAAATCGCTCGTATATTATTTAGATTGTTTTATATCCTTTGCATCCACATCAGATAGCACCAGTCCGGGTATTTTAGGTAGTTGATGTTGATGATAGTAGAAGCCGAATAATAATCCACTGAGAGGAAGAGTTTTATGCTTCCATGCACTTAAATTCAAAGTGCTAAAAGTTCAGTACTAGAAAATATTCTCAAAGGAACCAGATGCTGATGCTCATAATTATTTTCGTTAAAATCCCATTATCTGTTGTTTGTGAATCAAACAATACCTAACCCACGTATCTGAACGTGGATGAAGACAAATTAGCAACATGAGAAACTTATGGATTTATAAACTTAACAAAGACAAAACTGCACCCCTTTCATCTCGATTGGAAACAACTAAATAAATCTTGGTTGTATTTTAGGAAACTTAGAGAGAATATGTTTTCTCACGGTATAATGCTGGATAAATTTTGTACTTGTTGAAAATTGCTTAGTCCTTTATTTTTTGGTATTGATTGTTTTTTAGCTTTTCAATCTGTCTATGTATCTCTCAACTCCACAGGGGCACAGATTGAAAATTAACCTACCTCTATCTAAAGATATTCGATATTCAAACTCCTGAAGACCAACTCAAGTTTTTTTTTGGTAGCAGGGTATCCTAAATTCGGCAGACTCAAACTAATTCCTTACCTCATATCGAGTGTTCTTTTCGGAGTAGAGACCAATGTCGTTTTTCTGATTTTAACTGAATGATTAATGTGGTACTTTTTTTATAAATTAGGGACCATTTTAATACAATTGATATCTCACAGATTATTTTAATGTAGTTGGCCAATTTTAGGATCAAAATGAGGCTTAATTCGAGTTACAAGCCTATAACTCATCCGCAAATGAGTTTGGTTGATATTGATTGCTTAATCTTTTTTGGTGTCCATGAGAGTATTCACAAAGTAGATGACCTTCCCAAAGAAACAAGCCTCGTTCGCTTGCTTAATCCACAAAAGGTTTTCAATTTTTTTGAGTAATCGCGTTGTATGGGCCCGATTGGGCCTTTGTCCGAAAAAAAAACTTGAATTCTTAAGTATGACAGGTACTATCAGATGAAACCCTAGGAGAGCCGCCCACCGTGCTCCGCCGTTGCTTCTTCTGCGCCGCCGGTTCCTCTCCTCCTCTTGTCGCTCTGCAGCGCCGGCTCATCTCTTAGTGCATTTCTTCTATTCCGTCAATTGTATGCTCTGCCTCCTCGTTCCGGTTTGGTACCTTATGCTTCTGATTGTTCTGCAAGGTGAGAAATTCACTGAGTTGCCTCTGCCTCTTGTTTCATGTGAATGTAAATCATATTTTCTTATATCATTTTGATTTTGGACAACACATGTATAACTATTACTCCCTTGTTATTGTTTCTGATTATTTGTTTCTATCTATTATATTTGATCTTCATGTTGATTAATGTAATCTATAACAATTAGTTAATTTTTATCAATTTTAGATTTTAGGGTTTGCTGGTATCGTATGTTCTTATCCAGAATTCGGTATTTCATTCTGAGGTTTGAACTTTGAAGCAGTGTATCTGAACAAGTAAAGAGAATTTTTGAATTTGAATGGAAGCTTCAGCAAAAACTCCAACAATTCACAATTCTACTTCTGATGGAGGCTGGACAGTTGTTTTACCCCGTCGCGGCAGACAAAGAAGCAAAGCTACCAAACTTGTTGCAGAAGAAAAACAAGAACCATGGGCTCCGATCGATTCTGAGACAGATCCAAGCCGAGAAACATCAATGATGCAGAAGATGGAAAGATGTATAGATAGGATTGGGAACTCTGAGTTCTATAGTACTATCAAATGTCAAATCCAATCATCGCTTTCTGATTATTTACAGAGGGTGTTAGGCTCAGAGACAAAGATGGAAATGGTCATTTATGGTATTGGCAGCATTGAATCGTATGAGCCCCCTCGGTTGCAACTTAGCCTTGCAATATTGATGCGAAGGGATTTCAGTTGGATAGGAAACATAGAGGTGTATGATCCTGTTCTATCTCTACCCGAGTCTCGGGTTATAGAATCCCTAGGCTGCTCCGTCATGTCGGTAAACGAGCATGGGAGGCGAGAGGCAAGAATGCCGACCTTGTTCTTCATGCCTCATTGTGAGGCAGAGTTATATAACAACTTGTTGCAGGCAAATTGGAAACTGAATCTGTTAAGAAACATGGTATTGTTTGGGAACAGCTTTGAAACATACAAGGAGCATGCTTCATTGTGTAAGAATTCACGTGTTAACTCAATGGATCATATTCTGTCTGTTGGTAGGTTCACAACTGAGATTAGAATCGAAACAGTTTCTGATGATTATTATAATGCATTTCATGATTCTAGTTGGCATATTTTTAGCCCTGTCCTTGAGGCAGAGCTGCAATTTGCGGTTTCTTGATGGTGTATCTGGTTGAGGACTGCCATGACTCTTTAATTTTGATGAAAAAATATTTTATTTTATTTTTTGGTTTCTGACGTATCTACCACCCACAACCACAATGGCGATTAATCCTCTATCACTAGAACCTCCAATTATTATTATTATTATTATTGAACTAAAAACAATTAAGATTTTGCAGTTCATTTTTATTTTTTTTAAGTAACTTCTCTCATTAAGAACCGAAATAGGACCAGCTTAATCAACCTTATGGTCATGCGATTAAGCCAAAAGGGTTGCGATTAAGCCAAAAGGGTTGGAGTAAGAGCTTTCTTTGATAGATTATCTATCTATTTAATCTATTTTCTATTTAATGGGATAACAGTTCATATATGAGTGATAAGTGTAAGCACCATCATTGAGAGATGTTGTTTCACCATAGCTTGATAAGTGGTAGCACCTGATAGGAGGATAACAAATAAAAAGTTAACATTTCTAAAATAATTATGGGTATAAATGTAAAATTACTTTTGAAAGGGAATTTTAAATTTCAAAATTATGATTGTGTGGGTGATTCATTGTCACTGGTTCTCTTCTCTCTATATTTTCATTCAATAAAAAAAGAAAAAAAGAAGACCAAAGTCCAGAAATATAAAAAGGAAAGGCATGCAGGGGAGAGAAAAAAGAATAGCATAAAAAAAAAAGGGAAGAAAGAAAAGCAAATAGATAGAGAGAGAAAGAGTGACGGCAGTTGGAGAGAAGGGGAGATGAGAGGAAGGAGAGGAGGAAGGTGGTGATGGTTGGCGACGCTGCTGCTACTGTCGGAGCTCGACGTTGCTGCCATGGTTGCTGATTCTTCTTGCTACTGCCGTCGTGTATTAGCCGAGGAGGAGAGCGTGGGGAAGACAGAGAGCCCGAAAAGGGAGGAAAAGAAGTGTCTAGATATTGGAAAAAGGTAGAACGAAGCTAAAGCTATTGCTGCAGTTGTCACTGATGAATTCGAACGATGCCGCCGTTAAGATGCTGCCTTTGCTATCATTGTCTTACTCTATTTTATTTACTTCTGATCTCCATCATTCTATTGAGGTGAGGCTTTTATTTTTTCAAGATTTTTTGTTTTGTGATGCAAAGTTTGCAACTTTTTGTCATTCTAATTATCGGTGTAAGTGTATAACATACTAATGATGTTCAGGATTTTGGCTTGGTTCTGAAGGGACTGTGTGATTGACTGATTGGGTTCCACAAGCGCAAGAAGAAGAGGAGAAACGAGGCACAGAAGCAGCAACATGACGTTCTAAGGAGGAAACACAGTGAAGAACACAAAAAGGTAAGTTAGTCACAAATGGTATGATTTTCGTTTTGTCATCGTTTTGCAGGATCTAGAGTGAGTTTACCTTCCGGTTTATATGGTTTTCTATTTTTAGCTTTAGTTTATCATAGTATTTAATTTGTCTAATCCAATCTAGGAAAAACAAAACTCATTGTATATTGTTTGGTGAATTGGTCAACCACTTGGCTCCTCTAATGGTGGAGGAGAGAGGCATGAACCGTTGATTGCTGTGCTCCAGTTCATTAGGGTCAACCGGTGGGATGAGAAGACATCTATCCAGAGCCATTTGACATATCCAAGATACTCATTGATCAGGATTTGAAGGAGATACTGGATTTTCAAAACAGGTATTCAGTGTTTGCTGGTTATTGATTTATATTTTCTTTCTCACAGGCTATGTTTTTTTATTTTACCTAAATGACTTTATGTTTTCGTGTATCATCTTTTA
>JASCZI010060428.1:264096-281435 GCA_036250425.1 Stylosanthes scabra
GGGCTTTGTTTTTTATTGAACTTAGATGACTTTATATTTTTCTGCATAAGCTTGAACTCAGAGATGGTCAACTATATAAATGCAAAAAGTGTTAGAGCTTCACAAAAGATGTTACCATGAGGTCAGTGATAATTGCTGGTTATTTTAGTCTTGCATATGTTTAGAAGGGGGGTGTTAATAGATTTACTGTTGCTGAGTTATTCAATTTTCTTTAGGCTCCAATATCCTTGACAAAGTTAATATTCTTATTTCATCTCTGTAGCATATTGAAGATGTTAATTTCGTTTGTCCATGAGTTGCCTTAACCTTAGCATTTTTTCCTAAACTTTTTTTTTTTTTGTGGTTTTGGTTGTTTGGGTGTTTCTTTGAAAAGGCAAGAAAGGATTTTTTAGCTGTTCTCACAAAATCTCCTTGCCATGATCATGTCAATCCTATGTTATTTACAAAGAAAATGATCTTGCATTTCACAACAGCTTTTCCTTACCGGTTTTCTAAAAGATATTATAATCCTTTAGGACAATTTTGACTGTGGTTTTTGGTAATGCCCCGATTGATTTCTTTTGTGTGTCGTTTTAACAGATGTTGTTGCTCTGGTCGTTGGAAAAGAAGATCCAAGGAAAATGCTCACCAAACATGGAAAAGAGCTTAAAAGGCTGGTCATAGTGCTGGAGGACACTAAGTAAGTTCCTATCACCTTTCCCTGTGTCCTTCATATTTTAATGTGTTATTACTTTGTTCAAGTGAATTTCAGAGAATTTTTTTTTGATTTATTTGTAAGTTGGCATATTGAAACTTAGCATATTACTGTTTAAAGCTATTGTGTCTACTGCTGTACTGCATAATATTAATATTTGTTTTTCAGTATCTATTAATTGGGGAAAAACGCATCTGTTCTGATGGATTTTCTTAGATTGTTTATATTTGATTGGTGGGTACTGGTTTGAGTAAGATGCATGCAATTCACTTGAGTTTTGGTGGCTGAATCTTTTTAAGTATTCATTTATAATATTGTGATGACGGAATAGTCTTGCATCTGGCTTTTTCACCTAACACTTATCTATTGACTTTTCCATTTCTTTGAACTTAACATTATGTAATATTGAACTGCTTTCTGTAGATCTCTATCTTTAAATAATTTTCACATTTTGTGGTTGCTGTTTACATATCATTCTGTCTAATATTGTCTCATACAGGCTTATATCGAGAAAGAGGACAACAAAAAGTTGAAACAAAAGCAAAGGGAGCGCATGCAACCAAAAATGGGGAAAATGGATATAGACTATCAGGTTTGTTTGCCTTTATGCTTCTTAGCTCTTACAATTTTGCGTTGCTTGATTACTGCTCTCAGATGTCACTATTTTTATCCTTCCTTATGGGTTTGTTTTCTTTTGTTGCCAGCTTCTTCATGATGCATTTTTTAAATACCAAACAAAGCCAAAGCTGGCATCTCTCGGGGACCTGTATCACGAAGGAAAAGAATTTGAGGTATAATTCATGTTGAAGTGTTGCCAGAAGATAAATATACAAACTACTATTTTGCCTGATCTTTGGGAAATCCATGTTCACAAATATCATGCGGTGCAATTTAATTATTTTGTCATAGATGGTTAATCTATGTATGTAAACATGCCTCAGCCAATGGATCTCTTGACACAATTCGTATTTGCAGAGTTTTTTTTTGAGCTCTTTGCTGAGTTGTTCAATGTTTATTGCTGAGTTGCTCAGATTTTAACTTAGTTCTCCTTCTAATTATGGTTGTTCAATTTTTTATTTCTTATTGCTAAGTTGCTGAGAAACAATACAATATCTTTGCTCGGCTATTTTCTCTTATTAGTTATGTCCCTTTTGTTTCTAGCAAAATGAAACATTTGTCTTATTTTTATATAGTTTTAGGAAAAGTATAGGTAACCAATAATTTTCTAACCAACAAATAAGCCAACAAAAAATAGAACATCCGAAACTACTGTTAATAGAACATGCACAATGAAAGATATAGAACATCCGAAACCTAAAACAACCTCAGTCAACTTTATATATTTTTAGAAATAGAACATCCGAAACTTAAAAACAGAACATCCGAAACTTAAAGAAATAGAACATCCAATTTAAATTATTGGCTGATGTTGGCTGAATTTTTATTGGTTACCTAGCATCATTGATAATTTTAATATAATTGTATTTTGTACTAGATGCAATAATTTGGAGTTGCAATGAGCACTGATGGAGGTTACTCTTCAGAATAGGGGCATCAATCAAGTTTATATACTTGGAGGTTATGGGACTCAAATGGAGGCTGCTTTGATTTTTGAGGTAAGCCTTCATTGATGGATAGAGTACTTTTACAAGTTAACAACTACAAATATGTACTCATAAGGATTTGTTCTTAATTTAGGAAGTTAGAAAGCGTGGATTGAAAGCCTCGCCAAAGCTTGGAATTCCAAAAACCATTGATAATGATATCCCTGTAAGGATTCCTTGATTTTTTATGTTTGAAACTGAAAGTAATATACTGAATTACTGCTATTATGTAACACTTAATTGAATGTCATTATTATTATGTATCTAAATTAGGTTATTGACAAGTCCATTGATTTTGACACTACTGTTGAAGAGGCACAAAGGGCTATCAATTCTGCCTATGTGAAAGCAGAAAGTACTGAGAATTTTATTGGTGTTGTCAAGTTAATGGGGCGTTACAGTGGTAAGCCTCAATTCAATATATGAAAAATTGACAAATAAATAAAAATAAATGGTCCATGTTTTCATGGTTCTTTATCATTTTGCATTTCTATACAGTAACAGAATTTTGATGCATTCATGTAAGATTTATAGCCATGTATGCAAACTTGCAAGCAAGTCTCTCATATTATGTTTTTTCTGAAAATTTTAGTATATTTTGAGTCTCACAAAGGCATTGGCATATTGTCATGAGAAGCATGTCATTCATAGGGATATCAAGCCGGAAAATTTGTTGCTTGACCATGAGATATTCTTCTCCCCTTGCACTTCCTTGGTTTTAAATTTCTTGTGCATACTATATGGATACTAAGTTCTCTCTATTGAGTTATCTCTCTCAAGTACCCATGTTGTCAATACGACATTTTGCAGTACATTTCACTCCTTTTTCTGCAAATCTATTTTATAAGTTAACCTATGACTGGGTTTGGATTTGTGTTGAACTTTTGCTACTTCTGATTGCTACTTTTGATTGGCAGCAAATAAATTTATGCACTGGATAGAATGGTTGGATTAGTATGGAAGTGCAAATTGATATCCAATTCCAGGAACACACAACATGGAGCCTTGATGATGAGTGGATTAGTTTTCAAATAGTTGCTGGTGGAGGTAGCAAGAAAGGATTTCATATATAATCACATGATATCATTTTAATTTTATTAGTTACAAAGAGACAAGAAGTTGTGAAGGAGTGGCTTAGTTGGCTAAAGAGAATAAAAAACTTATGTGTATTAAATGGTGATCTAATTTATGCTACCGTGGTTGGTGCAAATCAACAAAAAAGGAATTGAATGATCCAATAATTAGATGTTTTTATGTAAATACAAATTAAGATTATGAAATACTGAGAGTGAATGAATATAATTTTAATTTCAACTTTTTATTAGGCACATATTCCAAATATACACAAATTCAATTTATATATCATTGGAATTTATAAATACAATCGATGTTAAGTTGAATTTTATTTTTTACTAATAATTATATATTAATGTTTACACTAAAATAAAATTTATTTCTTTAAGTGGAATAATAATAATAATAATAATAATAAATACTCTTTACGTATTAACAAAATTATTAAAGTATATATACTTTCCTATTATAATCAATTAGTGAAGACAAAAAATGTTTAAAGAAGACAAAATAAAAAATATTTAAGGTAAGATAACATAAATAATGTGTTATTAGTTATTTAAGGGTGTATAATTAGTGTTAGCCTTATATCATTTATATTTATTTTGAAAAATAATTTGCAATATTCCATCAATTTTGACATGATAGTCAACAGTAGGTAAGTTTCAACAAAAATATCTGTAATCATGTTATAACTTAAAAGATATTAAGAATGTTAAGATTATTTGACAAAGTTTTTTTTAAAGTATTTGTTTTTTCAATAAATTTTGTATTTATCAATTACCATATATAATAAAATTATAAAAAATAGATCCATTACAATAATTAAGTAAAATAGATAAATTTTTTAATATACAAGTATCTGTGAGAGCCGTTTTTAAAAAATAATTGATCGAAACAGTTTGTGCAATAACGTAAATAAAATATGAGTATTTTATGAGTCTATTTATCATTTGAATTTCCGCGCAACGCGGGTGAACATTCTAGTATGTATGAAAATTAGATTTTAAATCTTCATGTGACATCCTATCCTAAAAGAGCTTGGCAGCAGAAGCACTAAAATTATTCAACAATAGAACAATATAGAAGCACTCTATACACTATATCAATGAAAACAACTACAGATGTGATACAACATAGAAAATATCCCTCGCTATGACATAACGGTAGAAATCTTCACTCTTCACCAAAAAAATTCCTTAGAGAAAAACATAACTAAGAGATAGCTCTTTATCTTGTAATGGTGTGACCATTGACATGCATAGAAGGAGCACACCCAATGTTAGGAATTTTGTTTCGCCTAAGCGAGAAGGGGTTGATCCCTGCCTTGTGAGAAGCAACAACTCCAATGGCCTCCCAATAATTTGAGACTTGCAGCTGAAGGAACAAACAACAAGGTATAAGCATCACCTCAAAAAGGAAAAGACAATTTGGTTTGAGAGAACCTTGTTTGTTTTCATTTTTCCTTCATCCTAAAAATAAAATACACTATACATATGATAAATACGGTAATACTAGATGTATCATCATACACATCTGTACACGTTATTTAGCAACACGGAAAAATATAAACATTAACACAGAAATAGAAATTTTTATGTGCTAATATTTATATTTTTCTGTGTTGCTAAATGATATGTATGGATGTATATAATGGTACACATAGATTAATTCTTATAAAAATACAAATCAATAGCATGTTCAAGACCCAACCAAGATATTTATCACTTTAAAGAATTTTTGTTTGGTTTTGGTATACGTAATTCTTGCTTTTTAATGTAGTATTCACTGAGTATTATAGTTAAGTACATTAATAAAGCTATTGTAGTAAACAATTTTACAATTATGTGATTCTCTAATTAGTATGCAAAAAAAAAAAAAAAGTGATAGATATTATGAACACGAGGTAGTATTATATTATTTATCGATATATATCATTTTTTTTTCTTGAGGGAAAGATCTATATCATTTGTTTATGCATTCCCGCCAATTTTTTTTTAACTCATAAGATTGCAAATATTTCAGCAAATTGATTCCTTGAGAATTTTGATTCAAGTGGATAAAGATCTCATCTGTCTCATCTTCTAAAGGGACAAAGTATTAGATGCTCAAAATAAAATTTAAAATTAAAACTAAAAAACTGTGTACCGTTTCAAAACCAAGTTTATCTGCAGTATCATCGAGAACAGTATCATTTTCTTCCACAGTAATCATCAGAGGCTGCAAGAAAAATTATACCGTCATATCGAAACAAACATTGTAACAGAAATTGCTGGTAAATAATTGTTGTTTCTCTTGTAAATCAAATCACTGTTTTTTTTTTAAAAATATTTAAAGTAAATGCTTATGTGTTTGGAATTATACCTTATTTTTTGTACTTCTTGCAAAAGCCAGAGTTCCATCACCTCCACAAGCATCTCTGGGAAGGATTACAGAGTCCACGTCGCTCGCAGATATGAAATCCCTCCCGATAGATTCAGAGGAGTTAACCAAGTATTGAGGAGCATTACTTAAGCCAGCAAGTACACATGGCAAGAAGGTGTACCCAATCTATTAGACATGGACAAGTTATCATCACTACCCAACCAAATACAGAGGATGAGAATTATTTTTACTACAACACAATAACGAACCAAGTTTGCGCCAACTATACAAACAAAATTTTGCAATTGTATCCACTCCTAACCATGTCCATATACAATCCATACATGTTGCATCTAAATGATTTCAATTATTAGAGAAAACACTAAAAATGCAGTCATTTTTCTCCAAACAAATTAGTCCTTAACAGAAGTAAACAGAATTTTCAAAACTAAACTACAAATCAAATTCTCCTAACCAGCTAAGGGAAATAGTTAGTGAACATAACACATATATGTCAACTAGCATAAGACATGTTTGGATCTTATTTAGTGTTTCAACAATAGCTCCACTTACACTAATTTAGATGCCAATGGCTCTATGCAACTAACTTAAGACATGAATAATTAATTAGTTAATTACAACAATATCTATTTGTTCAGGTATGCAAAAATCAGCATGAATATTGAATCAAGCGAAAATATATTGATCGTAAATTGCTAGAAACATTTTCCAAAATGTACAAACCTGCAAACATGGCGTCAATGAACACAGTGGCTAACTGAGATGTTTCTAAGATACTACCTTCTGAAACACAGTCGCCATTTCATCACAATCCAGAATGCGCACATGAATAATATGGTGAAAATTTCAAAAAAGAAGAAAACATGTGTAAAACAGAAGTGAATATGCTAGTCTCATCCTTTTGAATTCCCATGCAGAAAATATGTTACATGCTGCAGTAAAATAACAATTAAATTAAAAAAAGAAAATGAAGCTAGGTTAAGCATAATTCAAATCGGATAAACTCCATTTGGACCATCAAAGGTAGGTGGTTGCATACTGGCATTCACTTAGCAAATTCTAATGTCATTAATGAAGTCATTGGCTATCTAGAGTTTACCAACCTCCTCTGCTGCTGATTTTGGACTGAGAGACGAACTCATGGTAAGTGGAGACATAGCAGGAGCATGAGCACAGGGAATTTTGAACTCCTTCACCACTAGATGGCTTATAACTGCCTCAACTCCTGCCAATAGGTCTACTCCCTGATAAGTTCAAGTGGAGGAAGCAAATGTTAGTAGGCAAGGAACGGGATAAGAATTGTTCGTGCACCACGGAACACATTGCAGAAGCAAAGGCATTATTAAAGGAAAATTTTCAGAAGATCTTAAGACGATTGAAAATCCTTTAGCATGAAAATGAATCTGAAATGCAAATAGAAAAGAACTGATGACAATGATAAATATGTAGTTCTTAGAACAATGAGGACCTAGAAAGTTAAAGAGTGAGATATCCTATGATGTTCTTTTAATCAAATTATATTCTTCGATATCTAGTAAATTATCGTATCATTTCAGTAAGCTTTAGCGCCATACCATTCCAAGCCGATACTCATCTACATCATCAGTATCATCATCTGGAAAACGCCCAACAACAGCAATGGCATTCACGTTTGACCTATTCACTAAATTCCGCACAGCTCTAATCAAAGAATCAGGGTGCCTAATCCTCCCTGTTGATTTCCCAGTTTCTGGATCGATCCACTTCTCCACCTGTAAAATTTAATCAAGATTCAAGTACTAGAATTTCACAAGAAGACAACTATAAAGCTGGCTCTGGTTATGCATTTTATTCGAAATATATTTTACCATGACCTACCATAGTACCATTGTTACGTCCAACTATAATTTTTAGTGCACAATATATCACTTTTGTTACGTCCAACTATAATTTTTTCCTTATAATTTATTCATAACACAAGTGTACATATGTTGTGGGACATCACAAGCTTTATATAACTTCAGTAAGATCAATGGCAATCAAAGTTCTAATTATCAAATGAACCATTAACATTCTATAAAAGAACCTAATCATGAGTTCTGCGGTCTGTTACTGTACACAAAGGTCTGTCTGTAGTGCAGGGAAAATTGCCTGAAAATGCATGGTGGTTTACATTTTATTATGCCAGAAAATATATGAAATTGGATACCTCAAGCGGAGTGTCAGTGACAGTATATTCTATGACAGGTAATCCAAGTGATGCCCTAGCAGCATCAGCTACTTGTAAATGGCGAATTCGAAGCTCCTCTTCTATTCCAGCATCAAGAACTATTCCCACCTGTTTAACACCCGGAATAAATATAAATAAAGTAAAAAGCAAATAGCCCGATGAAGGTAAAACCATTAAAGTTTGCAACATTACAAGATGTACACTAGTCATGATGCAAAACACTACATATATAGCCACGAGGATGTATTAATTGAGAGGAGCGGTAGGAGAGTCAGAAGAACAAAAATCCACTAAAAGATCACATGACCACTTAAAAAAGTCACATAGCTTTATTATCTAATCTTGACCATTCATGTAGCGTGCAAAGTTCCAAATTTCATGCTTTTACTCTGTATAAGACCATTCCTTTTGGCAGATACTTCTTGTTAGAGCCATACCCTATTTTGGTGCACCGGTTGTAAAGCCCATAACCCTTCTGCAAAGCGGTCAAGAGCATAACCTTCAACATACAATGTATTTGGCATGGGCCAGTATAGCATTGCTGCATTAAGAACCTGCAGAATTTGAAAAATCAAACCACCAAGAAAATCAACTGAATATTTCTTCATGATAATCATTTATCAGACAACTAAACAACATAGTAACATGCAACCATCCCATTTTGTGATATCCATGCTTAAATTGCGTAAAAAGAAAAATGATGTAGAATTTTTATGATCCATGCTGATTCAACATTTTAACACAAAGAAGCAATTCCAGTACTCCACTGTTGTGCCTTTTTAATGATAAGATCTTTCTTAGAAAAATGTATCGAGAATTCTTTATGATATATGATAGACTGAGTTAAGTAACGAAAGGTATCATATATTTACATATTTACATGTAATTGTTTTTCGATCCAAGAAAAATGTGGCGAATCTACAAAGGTGCAAATATGGCAGGATGTTCAAGATTCGCACCAGCCTCTACCCCCATAATTCTACAACTAAACACCCACCTCTCCCTCCAAGTTTCCTTGTATTTCACTCTAGCACCTTCTCTTCCTTTCCCTAAACATCATTCTGTTGTTCATATATCAGAATTTACAAAAAAAATTATTGATAATTAGCAAAGTATCAAATATTGAATAAAAACTAGAAACAACAATCTTTCATAAAACTTAACAATACCGCTAATTAATCAATTCATACTTCATAGTATATGTTAACATCAGTTATATATGTCCCAATCAAAGACATAAAGCATGTGTGCAAAAGAATTATGAACTAATATACTAAATAAGAAACAAAATTTAAAAGAAAAACAATTTCATGAATGCCAAGAATCCATGTACAGCCAAGAGATTGAAGAGTTAACTTAACTACACTAGTCACTAGTAACTACGAGCTGCCAGCTCAGCATTATTACAACTAACTAACTAACTACCAAACTACTAACTGCTTCTATTGAGCTAGCTTAGTAACTGACTTTAACTATATTAATCAACATATTTATATACATACATACATTTGGATGAGTGATAAGGCAATCGACGACGGTGGAGAGAGCGCGAGCGACGGGCAAAGCATCTCCGGCGTAACCACCGATAGCAGCTCCAATCCCCGTGGGCACTATCATGACGCTAGTGTACTGCCTCTTAAACTGCACAGACAGGGCAATAACTCACAAAAACAATTTTCTTTATGCTTGAAATTTGTTTGAGGGAGTGAGAATTAAGAAGTAACCTTGAAGGAGTGGGAACAACAAGAAATGGTTGGTTTGGGGCGTTGAGTGAGGGAGCGGCGAAAGAAAGGAGTCGGAGACATGAGCGCTGCCGCTGCCATTTCCTCAAACACTAATGTGCCTATTAATCCACCTTTGAAATGTAACAAATAATAGTTATACAGAGGCGGAGATGAACGGCGGCAGATTAGAGCAGACAACCGACGGAGCAGCAGAGAAGAGGAGACGAGAGATGAACCGGCGTCTCTGGGGAGGCCACAGCAGCCAGCAGCAGTGAGAGGGCCGTTGCGGGGTTCAGATAAAACTCATAAAAGTAATTAAATTAAAATAAAATTAATTAAGATAACGAATAACTTATAATTTTTTTTTTATGGTATCTCCCCACGCTAATTTGCGGTAAGAGAAATTACATGGAGAACTAAAAAATAAACCTAAAAATAAGCTCAATTCATACTAAAATTATATATATATTTTTTGTGACGAAATTATATATCTTATTAATAAGCATTTTTTTCTCTTTTTCTTAATTATAGTTTTTTATTTTTATTTTATCCATATTTATTTTCATGTCTTTTCGTATTCTTTCCCTATTCTTTTGAACTCACAAACACAAAACAATAAACAATTGCTTAATAGTCTCAAAATGGTTTTCATATCAAATTATCAATTTTATGTTATATATCCATACAGGATATGATTATGGCATGTGAATATGCTAGCATGTAGTATTTGACTAATCAGTTGATCATATAAGGGCTTTTCCACATAATCTCAATAAGTATGGTACAATAATTTACTGGCATAATTTTCGGTGAATTTAGTTGGAAGAAAGTTGACAGATGAGGCCAAAAGGACCAGGAAACAAACAATGCAATGCAACTTTTGCGAGGAATCAATTCCGCAATGAGTGGACAGATAAAAACCAGTGCTTTATTTAATTGCTTTTTAACCTTGACTCTATTTTAATTTTTAACTGACATGGGTCTACTTTTAGTATTTGATTTTTGGCAGTATTATTTCTCAATCTGATTAATAAAAAAGTTAATCAGCTCTGAACTTAAGTTGTTGTACACATATTCCATTACATAATGTAAAATTCGAACTTTGGATCCACTTTGTTTTTTTTTTTTTATTCTACAGAGAAACAAAACAACTAGCTTTTTACATGAGAAGTGCTTGGAACATCACACAACAACCAGTGCAGAGTACTCGAAGGCTCGAGAAGCAGCCAATCTTCCTTTTTCCCAGTGATAATAAGGAGTGACTCAAAATTCAAAAAATCAAGTTCGAGAATAGCCATTTGCACTTGGTGTTATAATTTAAGTAATAATCTTTTAAACCTTAAAAAAAAAATTCAAGAAGTTCCACATATTCTACATTTATCTTTATAACATTTTTGGCCAAGAAATCACCAATTATGTTAGCAGTTTATTGGATAAGGACTATTTCAGCACTCTAATTTCATTAAAGGATCTCATAAATTTTCAAAATTAAACCAATATTAACAGCATGCTTGAGTTAAATTGGAGCTAAACGGCTAGAAAGAACTCCAAGTTATTCGTCTCACAAAAAATATCAGGACAATTACATCCTTAGGTCAAAGTTAAACCTCACTAAATAGCAAAAAGTTCTTCCTTTAATATAAAATAGGATGGTAGAGTTCTATGACAACCTTTAATCCAAGACTTATTAGAGTCACCAATAACGTAACTAAAATCAGTCACATGATAATCATAGCGTCACAATTAATTTTCATAGTGGAGCCATGCCGAGGTGTCCAATCTACAAGAATAAACATAGGAATAGATACAGATTGCATGTAATAACATAAATTCAACTTTTTTACTAAAAATAAGCACAAATTTTACATTTAACGGAGACTATACTCCCTCCTGGTTGAAGATGTAATTATTCCTCTCGTCAGAACCACCAAATAATAGAACAAAAAATAAATTCATCTATTTGAATATCACACCAAATCGATCTATTTTTTTTTGGGATTAAAAAGCCATCTTTTAACATCCATTGAGTGAACCATATACAAGGTTTACATCTTCATGATTTGTGTCCACTTTGGTTGAAATTGAAAAATGTCATGCTTATTAATTTGTATACCATTTTTTTATACCGTTACACTCCTATTCACGCATGGCCATCCAAAATTGCACGATTACAAAAACAACTATATTGGATATATACCATATATAATACCCAAAGAGATACATTAAAATTAACTATTAAAATAACATATATTATAGAAAACATATGAGGTATTCTATGATATATGGTAATCCAACGATCTTAACTGTTGATTTCAATTATAAAATAATTTTAAAATATATACAAATTAAAATCGACGGTTAAGATTATTGGATTACCGTAAACGATAGAGCACTTGACATAATTTTTTATATGATAAAATAACATATGAAATATATATTATAATATATAATACATATTAAAAATGAAATTAAATAATAAATATATAAATACATAATGATTGATTTTTCTAACTAATTTTAATATATAAATAACATTTTTCACTTATTTTTTTTCCCGAAAGTTATAACATTCTTCACTTAAAAATTATGTTTGTTTTTTGGTGACTTTTTTTTTTTGTTGGTGACTTAAAAATTATGTTTGTACATGTGCGTTTTCGACTTTACGTGTTTCTAATTATCCAGAAGAAAAAGTAAAAGACATCCAATATTATAAATTTCTCTCAAATAATTATAAAAAACTATGAAGTGATGAGGAAGTAAAGTATTAAATTGTAGTAATGATTATCTATTTCTCGCAAAGAAAATTGTTGTTACACATATAAGTTGAGTATAATGTATACTATCCATTGTAATGAATAGAATGAATGATGCTACTTAGATCTTTAAGATCTTTTTCCTTTGTCTTGGGATTTTTATTTAAATGAATATAAGAAATATTTTTTATGTCGTTTTCCTGCATCAATAATTATATGTTAACAAGTGATTTTGGCCAAGTTTAACCAAGTCATTTATTTCTGTGCTAAATAAAAAAATATTTCGATATCAAATAAATATTTATTTATGTATAATTTTTTATACTATTTGACACCGAAATAATATTCTATTTAACATAAAAATAAATCACTTGATTGAACTTAGTTAATCAAAATCACTTATTTAAATATCATTATCCAAACCGCCAAGTATTCACCCATCGAAAGTCCAATAAATATAAAAAATATTTTAATTTTATAAATTCGTGTCATTTAAATTTTGGACTAAAATTTATATTTTTCATCTTTTAAATGACACTAACAAAATGGATTTGAAAGGCATTTTGCCCAAACCGCTGATGATACAACAAGTTGGGCCACCTCATGACCAGTGCTCAAGAATGATCTAAATTATTTAGAAAATTAATTAATTTAACTGAGAATTATATTTTTAAAAGATTAATATTAATTAAATTTTTATTGAATATAATAAAAAATTCAAAATTAATATGTATAAAAAAATTAGTTATTATATATTTATGTATAAATATATATTTTTATATTTTTAATGTATTTTATATTTCAATATAAATTATATTTTTCAAAAATTAATATTAATTAATTTTTATTGAATATAATAAAAAATCCAAAATTAATATGTATAAAATAAATTAATTATTATATATTTATGTATAAATATATATTTTTTATATTTTTAATGTATTTTATATTTCAATATAAATTTTTATGTGAATCACTATTTATGAAACTAATTGTTAGTGTGTCCACGGCATAGTTGTATTTCTTTTTAATAAAAATTGAACTACTCATTAAAAAAAAGGGTTGGTTATCAATTTTTCTCCTATTCCAAATTTGCATTTGCAAAGAAAAAAAAAAAGAATTTGCATCAACTACAATAAAAGGACCA
This sequence comes from Stylosanthes scabra, assembly GCA_036250425.1. Lineage (NCBI taxonomy): Eukaryota > Viridiplantae > Streptophyta > Magnoliopsida > Fabales > Fabaceae > Stylosanthes > Stylosanthes scabra. Next base: position 277,687 of record JASCZI010060428.1, read on the forward strand.
AAAGAAAAAAACTACAATAAAAGACAGCATAGTCATAGTCATACAGGTACGTGGCATAACGGTACAATTCTTAGTAACAAACTTATTACAAAGTAATCAAATACAATAAAAATGATAAAACAAAGCAATAGGAATCGGTTCATAATGAATAGCTTGCTTAGTTATGACGACACAATAGATTGCACTTTAATCATGATTTTTATTGTCTGAAAAAAGCAGTAAAATTTTCAAAAAGTGATACAACAAAGCCATTATTTAGTTATTTATGATTATTATTATTATTATTATTATTATTATAATTTAGCTCTACTATAAGCTTCTTCACTAGCTTGACACAATAATGGTCCTTTTAAAAGGAATCAATTCTCAAAGTAAAGAGAAAGAAACAATAGATGGCTCTGTATTTAAGTTTAGTATATAGTTAATAGTTTTTGGTTGAACACACCTGAATTAAGAAATAGGAACATTAATTAATCAGAAACAATGGCAATGAAGAAGCCGATGTTTTTTGCATTTGCATTTGCATGCTTAGTTTCTGGTGTTTTCTCCTATGGATCTGAGCCACTCTCTGTGCTTTCTTTCTTGGAAAACGGTGCCGTTTCAGCCAAGCCTTCTTCATCATCATACCAACCTCTCATGGTTAATCTCACTCTCATTCATGGAGCTGCTTCAACAGGAGCTGGTCTCTCTCTCTCTTTCTCTCTGTGTTTTTTAATGGCTTCTTTTTCTGCTATGTGCTTCTTTCTGAATGCTAAAATCTACATTATGTGTTTCGTTTTTGCCAGAATTGATTTGCTTTTTCTCCTCCAAGTTAATTTCCTCTTAACAGTAATTAGTTACTTTTATGATTTTTGTGATCATGATTTTGTTTTCTGGAGCACTATAGTGGCGAAGGGGCAATTCGGAAGGCCGATTAAACTACAATCTTCCTGTCTCAAGTTCTCCTTATGATTTACATAGAGACATTGCTTGTTCAGTTGTTCATCTCTCTAGCAATGGATGTTTTTTTGATTGATTCCTATCTTAATTAGAATAACATTTATACTCCGAAATATTTGTGTATAAATACACGTGTTGTTTTGCACATTCTCAGTGTGTACTTTGTATTCAAACATGTATTTTATACGGTGGATGATTTTTTTAACATGGTTGTAAGGGCTATCATGGCGGCTATACCTCCTCGAAGCCATGATACGACATCTGGATTGTGAAGTTTGTAGCAGGACTTAATATGTGTGTGTGTTCTAAGTTCTAACTAACAAGCACATGATGGGGGATAGCACAACATAGTTGTCTGCAAAAGTGCTGAACCTTTTTATGTTGTGCAGTAAAGACTCTCTTAAAATGCTTAGATTTGTTACTTGGTTATAAATCTAGCTACTGAATTTTGTGTTTTGTTCTGTACATGACCAGTTTGTTTGGATGGAACGTTACCGGGTTACCACTTGGACCGTGGATTTGGATCCGGCGCAAATAGCTGGCTTATTCACTTAGAGGTATGTAAGAGTGTTCCAAATATTCTCTTTGAAGTAACTCCTCTAAAGTTGGTAAGGTAAGAAAGTAAAGAGTTAATTAACCAAGCTAATCATGATGCTTTGTAGGGAGGAGGGTGGTGTAATACTGTCAGAAACTGCGTCTACAGAAAAAATACTCGCCGTGGTTCCTCGAAATACATGGAAAGTCAAATACAATTCACTGGAATATTGAGCAATAAAGCAGAAGAAAACCCTGGTTTTTGCCCTTTACTTTGTCACCTTTAATCAAATTAGGCTTTTCACTCCTGTGATTTATGTTTCTTGGTATAATATTTTGTGCACAGATTTCTTTAACTGGAATAGAGTCAAATTAAGGTACTGTGATGGGGCATCTTTCAGTGGTGATAGTGAACTTGAGGTTAGTTAGAGCATAATAACAATAAGTTTCTAAAGTTTTACCTCTAATTTCGATAAATCGCTCTTCATATTTGCATGAAAAACTGATTTTGCCAATGGAAATCTGGTAGCAGAATCTTATGGTTACACTAAAACATAAATCTTGTTTTGTTCCACAAATATTTTTGTTCTTCTTTCTTGTTTTAATATAATAAGAAAAATAAAATGGGGGACTTGCATTAGTGTGTGTTTTGCATCTTGCTCAGGAACCATTTGTTCAAATTTTGACATAAACTCTTATCCTACTAAACAAACATGAAATCAACAAATATATTTTGTATTGAACCTGGCTTTATTGCATCTTACTATGTAAATTTGGTTCTTTTTTCAGTCCGAACAACTTCAATTCCGAGGACAAAAAATATGGCTAGCTGCAATTGAGGAATTGATGTTCCAAGGAATGCAGACAGCAGACCAGGTTTCTCATGCCTAGTTGTGTTCTTATTAAGTTTTTTTAACAACCATGAATAATGCTAATCAGGATATGACATCACTACATCAGGCACTTCTATCAGGATGCTCTGCTGGCGGTCTAGCATCTCTAATACATTGCGATGAGTTCCGGAGTTTGTTTCCAGCATCTACCAAGGTTAAATGTTTGAGTGATGCAGGGTTTTTCCTTGATGCGTAAGTTCTATATTTTTCTTTATTTTACTACTCTCACATTGTAACCTTACCTAGAAACTAGATACAATTGTTAATCTTTCCAATAATGTAGAGTTGATGTCTCTGGGAACCGAACGCTGCGGAATCTGTTTGGAGGTGTAGTTCAGTTACAGGTAAAATAGTGGTGTCTAGAATGCATAATTAGTATGTTTATTTATGCCTTCTCATGTAGACTCCTAAATCAAAGAATGAGAATCGTCCTAAAACTCAAGGGTGTGTTTGATTTGTTGTTTTGTTTTCTGTTTTCATTTTCAGTGTTTTCTGCCAGAATTTTGTAGAAAAAGAACAACAGTAAAAACAATAAATTTTGTTCTCTCACTTCTTTTTTCCACAAAATCCTGAAAATAAAAAACACCGAAAATGAAAAAAACACCCTAAGTTGTTCAATATAGGCACTTGGCGTGACCATAGCGAGAACCTCTTTCATTAGTTGCTTTGCATCTCTAATTTAAGGTCAAGAAAAACTTTACAAATATGACAATTCGCCTATGGTTTCGAGATTATAGGATGTACAAAAGAACCTGCCGAAAAGTTGCCTCGACCAATTGGATCCTACTTCGGTATTACTCTAGTTCTGGATGTCATGCTATATTCTAACTTAAAACTAAATGTAAAGTTACAATTCTAAACATTTGGAGGGTCTTTCCTTCTTCAGTGCTTCTTTCCTCAGAATATGGTCCACCATATTGAGACTCCACTGTTTCTACTCAATGCAGCCTATGATGCCTGGCAGGTAAACCGAACACAACTTCATTGAATCTGCATGATATTTCATAAACTAAATTAAGCAATTAACACTAGCTCAATGAAATGTACTACATATTTTTTTTTCAGGTCCAAGCCAGTTTAGCCCCACCTTCAGCTGACCCGAATGGCCTTTGGAGTGACTGCAAAGCAAACCATGCGAATTGTAACTCGTCTCAGATTCAGTTCCTCCAAGGTGCTTTTTTAGTCTTTACTCTCTAGTACTGTAAACTATGCACAGAAATTGATATACGTATATGAAAATTTTCTTAATTTCCTTGTAACATACTGCATTCTCTCTTCTTTGAAGCAGACTTCAGAGATCAATTGCTAAACGAGTTGAAAGACTTCTCAAGTACACCTCAAACTGGGCTATTCATAAATTCTTGTTTTGCTCATTGCCAGTCT
>JASCZI010060429.1:0-22249 GCA_036250425.1 Stylosanthes scabra
TTGAGCCCGTGACCTTGAGGCCACACACGGAGACAGGTCAACCGATGCACCGAGGCTCCCCCTTTATTTCCAGTACAAGGAAAACCGTAAAGAGAATGGAAAACATTTAACACAAAAAACAGGAAAGGCCTTGTATGAAAAATTTTGAGAAAACATTTTGCAACTAAAGTATGATAACAAATATTTCAAAAACCACAAAGCAAAGTTTCAAGAAATAAAATCTGAAAATTGAAAACTTTACACTAAAAAGAAAAACTTAAGAAATGATCATCAAACCTGTAAATATTTTGCTGAAAAATAAAAACCGGTTCAAAGAAAAACACTGCGAAATTGTGAAAAACAATGTAAAAGCAGGAAAACAAGTTAAATTTTTTTGGAAGGATCTCATGAAGCAGTTACCAACCGAAAACATTTAAAGGGAAGAATGAAAATTTTCAGGACAAAGAAAAAGAAAACAATAAAAAATTATCCTAGAAAAATTCCAACCAATTTTTGTTCAGCAAGAAGGGAGGGGGAAAAAAAAGAGAACTATGGGATTGTTGTTTATTCAATATGTGCAAAAATTTGGATGCTACTCTAAAACACAACTATTTCTAAGACTTAACCCAAAAAAAGTATAAGCACATTAGAGAAATTTCAGGCAATCCACACACCACAGAATATATAAAGAAAAATTGCAGTGAAAAAATGGAAGAAAAGAAAATTTAAAACACAATTACCAGAACAAACAAACAATTCAGTGGAAAGGATAAAAAAAACCTTTATCTGTTTAAACAATGTTCAAGAATCCTTTATCAGCAAAATTAGTATTGAAGTTTGTTTGTGTTAGTGAAAGTAACCTTAGACTTTTAGCGAAAGTAATGAATTAGTGATGCATCAGGTATAATTAGAGTTCATGCTTTGCACAGCACTCAGTTCAGTTTGTTTAATTTAAATTTTTCCCAAAAAAAAAAAGAACTAAAAAACCTGTTTGTTTAAACTTGGTGTCCAACCTCACTGATTTTGAGATTCATGTGTGAAGTTCTTGCAGCATATATGTAGAAGCAGCAAGCCAGTAGCAACATTGTAGCCTATTCGGAAACAACTAGAAAAATTAGTTCAGTTGATGTTTAAGACAAAGGTTCAAACTTGAACTTCATGAGAACAGGAGATGATGAAGCCATGAGACAGACAAACAACAAAAACAGCAGTGAAATTGGATTGCATTTTTTATGTACATGGAAAAAAAGTTGTTAGCAAGAAAACAATTAAGAATAGTCAGGTTTAGTAACAACACCCAATGAACTTTGTTTAATTGAGATTTACACAAAATTAACGTAAAGCTTCAATGGCATATGAAAATGAAACACAATTGCCTTAATGTAGCCGCTAACAATGTACACAAACTGGACTGCCTGAAAAAAAATAAGACAGTCTGAACATAGTTTCTGTATATAATTGCATCTTCTAAACCTCTAAAGTGTGCACTCAAACACACACACACAAAAGAAAGAATTAAATTATTAACATGACATATCAGAAAATACCAGATTCAAAATAAAATATAAGAAAAAAGGACAAAATAAAAACCAACAAATCACAAGATTCATATATACCTGTTCCATAAGTCTGTTAGCCCGTGCATAATCACCCTTAGCAAATGCATCAACAGCCTACAAAACAGATGGGATAATTAACACTACTTACCAACTGTGTCAACAACAAATGATTAAAAAATTAGCTAGGGGATTGAAATACCAAAGGTTAAATGGTTTTCAGATATCTTATAAATCAAAGAATTATGGAAAGAAAGAAGTTAAAAGGAAGATATTTGTTGTTGTAGTTACCTGATGAAGGGAAGGTTCAAAGGTGTCACGAGCCTTTGCAAAGCTATTACACAAGCAGTCCTGATTACTCAAAATAGTAATTATTTTAATATCTGACATTTAGTATTTGGCACTATTAGAAAAATGAGTAGGTAGGAGACAGAAGTACCTAGAGTAATTTGTTCCATCGTGAATATCTTCAACACCACAAGCATTTACTATTACCTCCCAAGTAATAGGGGGACACTTGATTCCTCCAACAACAAAACAAAATTCAGCCATTGCCCGATGATATTGTGCACCACCATACAAGGATAGCCCAGCCTGTTCAGATACTTTCTTAACAAGATTCTGAAAATATTTTTTAAAAAGCTTGCATCCACATAACACACTGGTATAGAAGTGGTCATTATTCATTAATAGGCACACATAACTGCCTGAGTTATATGAAATTATCAGTAAAAGGAAAAATAATGCTGCATGTATAGTGAAAATAGTAAAAGTGACACATGGTTCATTATCCAGTCCACTGACAAAAAGAGCAGGACATAAGAAAAGGAAAATGCCAGATCAACTCAATTTTATAACTTACAGGTATTAGCTTGTGAGGGATCTCAACACCATCAGAACCAACAACAAATGCACCTCCATTTATTCGCTCATGTTGTAATGTTTCTCCTGAAACCATTAAGAAAAAGGCTCAAGCAATCAATGACCATTTACCAAGTGTTGTGATACATAAAAACTATAGAACACAGCTTAAGTAATTTACCAAACTTATCAGGAGGTGCAACTACTGTCCCTTTAAGAAGCAATGACAGCTGAATAATAGAAAATGAGTCAGAGGAAAGCATTGAAGAAAGTACACCGTCGAGGTTCAAGCACTATGGTTCCCAACAGCTTCAAAAGATAAATAAGCTTACATGTTCAAGTTCATATAGAATACTTGATAGACAGTGAAATTCACACAAAAAAGATTTGAAACGGATCAGATTAAAGTTTCAAAATAAACCGGTACAAGGGAAAAAAAGGGCAGCCGGATGAAAAGGCAAGCATCCCGCGGTACCCAAGATCCCGGGAAGGACTCACCCCAAGCGTGTAATGTACACAGCCAAACCCGATGATTAAATCAGTGGCTGTTCACACGGTTTAATCCCCTGACCTTGAAGTAACACGGAAACAACTCAGCCGTTGCTCCAAGACTCCCCCATCATTCCCCTGTACACAAAAAACGATAATGAAAATGAAAAACTTGTAAAACTAAAAACTTTAGAAATGTCAATAATAAGTATTTTCGACAAAGAAACACCTTGAAATGAAAAAAAAGTGAAGTTTGAATACAAAATTTTTAAAGACGGAGAACTTCCGGGTTGAAAGATAAACCTTAAAAATAATGAGACACTTCTAAAATTGAAATCATGTAAGAAATATTTCTGCTATGTTGTCATCCTAACAATGATTTGAAACGAATAATATTAAAGTTTCAAAATAAACCGGTACATTCTCCATCAAAGCAAACGCAAATACAGTACGCAATTTTTTTCCATCCACAAACTGCAGGGTAGTAAGTACATTGATCATCAGAATTTAACTATTTCAGGTTAGGGCTGATTGGATGAACCAGAAGTGTATGAAACAAAATACAAAACAATGTTTTTTCTTGTTTCCTTAAAAATGAAAGCAAGGTAAAGAAGCTCACAAAAAAAAAAAAAAAAGTAAACATACCTTTGTTTCTCTTCCAATAACAGACTGCAAAATAACATTTAAAAAAGACTTACTGTAATTCTATTAGTCTATACTCTATATATCATTATATCCACAATATGATCAGTAATTAGTAGAAAACTTTATGCAAAATTCTCCAATGTGGCTTGGGTGAAAAGCAATGCTTCCACTGTGAAACACTGCAGCAGCAACAAGACTCATGTATCAATGCAACATAAAAGCAACTGTCACATGTAAGTAGGAACTGTATATTCCAACAAAAACCAAGTCTGCAATCATTAGTACCTTACAACCTTATCTTTGGAGAGCAGTAAAAGATCATTCTGTGATATCGATTCTCCCTCATTTAATTCACACGGAAACTCTGTAAAATGAAAGCCATCCCCCTCGATGTAACTCTTCACCACCCCCAACTTCCATTCAGTCACTGCATTACACATGAGAGTTCTTCAGCACCATGAAAAATAAGAGGCTCGTAAGTGGATATATAAACATTTAGTTCAACTCCAAAGGGAAAGTGTATTACCAGCGAAGTTAATATTCAGATTTACCATCCATCCACATTGACAACATCAGGATTCTTCCTGTATAAGTGTAGCAAAAACAATGCAGCTTTTTTTCTCACAAGTGGTCTGCAGCTACTAGATATCTAGACCACAAAATGCAGTACAATAATATCTACTCATCAGGCCATGTATTTGATGATAATGCAATAATTCGTAAAGCCTTACCAACAACTTCTGCTGTTTTGCACATCAGGTGCTAAGGACTCAGCGAACTCTCTCCCACCAATATTTTCAACCTACAAGACAGGAAGCAGCATAGCAGAATGGGGGAAAAATGTTATCAATGTAAAGTAAATAACATTATATAACTATTAAGTATTCGTTAAATAGAAAAGACTCCAAAGATTGTGACTTATTTATCCTCTGCCAGCTTTTAGAACAAGGAAATGTGATAAATTTGGAAAAAAACCAACGAAGCAAATATTCTAAGCATTGTTCTTAGAACTAGACTGAACAGGCTGGTTCAACTGGGAACCGGGGGTCCGGTTTAGGGTTGCAAAATAGTAAACCAGTTGAACCAGTCCTTTTTTAACGGCTAACCAATTTAAAAAATAAAACACATTAAAAAAAAAATTTGTTTTCCAAAAGATTTATTTGAATACAAAAATATATTATTTTATTATATCAAGTTACACCTTGGTTAAACCTAAGTTGGTGAACCTTTAAACTTTTGAACCTCTAACTTCACCGGTTCAATTACCTATTCGACTTTCAGAGCTTTGATTCTAAGAGAACATGAAAAGCAGTCCTAGGAAATGTTGTCTATTTTCGCCATTACCATACCATAGTCAATGCAAGGCACTGGAAGGTTTCATTGCGGCCAATAATATCATTGCACACAATATTTAAAGCCAACCAGAGAAAGTCATGATTTTCATTCAGCAAACTTGATGTTACTATGTACCCAACCTGCAGTAAGTTGTGACAACATAACATTAGAATTCCTTCTTTAATGTCTACATATTTTTCTCTGCAAGCAACATGTATAATGAACTGAAATGATGCTTCAAAAGAATAGGGAAAAAGAACAAATTACTCATTATGAAATACAAAGTGCCATAAAAGAGGATATGGCAACATCAATTCCGGCAGGTACCGTATAATAAGTTTTCCACAGAAAAATAATAATAAAGAAAGAAAAGAAAAGAAAAGAAAAATAATAAAGAAAAGGGAAAAAAAGAGAGAGAGAGAGAGAGAGTAATCTTTTTGGACGAGAATTTGAGCATATGGCAACATCAATTCCGGCAAGTTTTAAGTATCAACCAATAGACATCACGAAGAGCCAGTCATGTTATAGTCACGCAAAAACTAAAACGATAAACAAAGAGAATGCAGATACACTTTACAAAACTTGTAAACATGATGGATCAAAAACTAAACCTAAAAACCTGAAATTCTAGGAAATAGAATATGAAAAACTGAATTAAAATAGAACAATCAAGAATCTGCGCAGGAAAAAACATCATTCATGAATACAAAGCTTAGTTGCCACAGACCTATGGTGTGTGTTTACCTCTGGTTCAGTGGCAAAGTGTAGTTATCTGAGAGGAGCCGCAAGAACTTGGTGAAGGAGTGAAGAAAGAGAAAACGGAAGAGAGAAAATGACGATCTTTCTGAGAAGAAAGAAGAAGAGAGCGCGAGTGGATTGAAGCCACATACCAGTTTTGGGTGGCGCCGAGGTTGGCCAATGCTTATAACTGACAAAATCAAGACATAAAGATTACGGAATGTGCAAAATTGGAATGTGCAAGATAAGAAAAAACACAGATACCTTATTCATCTTCTTTCTCCTTAATGATCTGAAACTTTTGGCTTCTTCAAAAATAGATATATAATCATCGACATCTTTGAAAAGAAACAAAAAGAAATTGAAAAAGAAGAGGGAAAAGAACAAGGAGAGAACTAGAGAGTGATTTGCCGTGAAATCCTTGAGGTGACGAGACAATCTGGTAGAAGCGTTTGATAACGGATTCTTGTTGTAGCTTTTCCTTGTCCACCGCCTTTGCGAGCGTCGTTCTGGTGGGAGAGGGAGAAATCAAAACTTGTGTTTCAGAAAGCAAACTTTTTTTTTTGGTCAGGAGAAAGAAAACTTGTACCGGGTCCAAAAATATAAGAACGCAAACTTGTAGGAAACTCATAACTATGATATAGCCCATTTATAGGTCGAACTGGACTTACTATTGACGCTAAGTGGCTTAAACTTAACGCTCACTAAAGATTCTGGGCTTCATTAAAATAGACATTGGGCCCATTATTTTTGACAGAATTGGAACCCATTTAAAAACCAATCTAATACAAAAAAACCTATTCCGGCCCAAAATCAAATAAAATTAACCTAATGTTATTATAACAAAATAAATAATAGAGCGTGTTCGAACCTTGGTGGCGGCATGTATGCAGAAGGGGGCTCACATCAAACCCCCAAAAGGGGTACTCGATATGGCGTAAGGGATTAGTCTGGGCCTGCTGGACCTAGGATACCCTCCTACCAAAAATAAATAAATAATAGAGAAAGAACGTATCTGACATAAAGATGCTTAAAACTTTTTTTTTTGTTAAGACTTTTATTATTTTATAATTAAGAATAAGAAAACCTAAAACATAAAAAATAACAAAAAAGAATCAAGAATTTAAAAATAATGAATTACTAAAAATATAAAGTAAAAATTTAAAATAAAAAATATAAAATCGAAAAAACAAGAATTGAAAACTCAAGAAAACTTAAAAAATGAAATTAAATCTTCTAAAAATAATATTTGATATATTGAAATTTAGATTCTCAAATATAAAATATTTCATTTATAAATAAATTCGTAAAATATTTTTAAAAAGGTAATATTATATGTATATATATTTTTGTCAATAAATTTCAACCAAGTCATTTATTTTTATATTAAATAGAAGATCATCTCGGTGTCAAATAATACAAAAAATATCACTGAAATGAACTTCTATTTGACATCGAAATAGTCTTTTATTTGGCATAAAATAAATAACTTAGTTTAACTTATTTGACAAAAATAGATGTATATATAAAATTATTATTTAAAAATATTCAATTCATAAATTTATAAATAAATGTTCGTATAAAACCTAAAATGATGTTTTAACTAGAATGACAATATTTTTATATAAAAACTGCGCTTTTAAAATATGCTAATATAAAAATTTTAAAAACTATAATTTAAATTAACGAATAAAATAAAATACCTTAGATAAAAACATTTTTCCGATGAAATTGCTGTGATAATTTCACCTAATGTCGTGTGGGCCTCTCCAAAAACCGAGGCAATTGCTAATACATTTCCACAAATCTACAAATACACGAAATTGATCTCATTAAACTTTTCCACTTCCCTTGATAAAAAAAATTGTTAGAAAATCCGAAATCTTATTCTTAGAGCGGCACGATTATTTTGATCCTAATTAATGCTAAAATTATTAATCTTAAATAAGTTTATTTAACTGAGTAATAAATTAAATTTTAAGCTGTGAATTTATTTTGATGATTGTGATGATTATCCTCGAAATAACTATACAATCTTTTTTCGAAAAGAATCCAAGTATGTCATGTCACATATTTATATTATCAAAATAACTATACCATTTTTTTCTCAAATAGGGTTATGCTACATTCTCATATTATCGAAGCAATCATATCATCTTTTTTTTCGAAAATGATCCAAATATGATTTTCCACATAATCATATCATCGAAGCAATCATACCATATTCTTTTCGAAAAAGGGTCCAAGAGTGTCATGTCACATCTCATTTCATCAAAAGCAACAATACCATATTTTTTTTCTGAAAAGAATCCAAGTATGTGATACAACATATTCATTTCATCGAAACAATTATACCATCTTTTTTTCATATAGCGTCACGTCACATTCTCATATCATCGAAGCAATTATACAATTTTTTTTCTAATTGGGTAATGCCACATTTTCTTATCATTGGAACAACTATACCATCTATTTTTCGAATAGGGTCCATGAATGTCATGTCACATACTCTTATCATCGAAACAACTATATCATCTTATTTTTTTGAATAGAGTCCCACCACATTCTCATATCATCGAAACAATTATACTACGTTTTTTTTCGAATAGGGTTATACCACATTCTCATATCATCGAAACAATTATACCATCTTATTTTTCGAAAAGGGTCCAAGTATGTCATGTCACATACTCATATCATCAAAGCAACTATACTATCATTTTTTCGAATAGTGTCGATGTATGTCATGTCATGCACTCATATCATTGAAAAAACTATATGATCTTATTTTTTTGAGCAGGGTCACACCACTCAGATCATCGAAGCAACTATACGATATCTTTTTCGAAAATAGTCCAAGTATGTCAAGCCACGTACTTATATTATCGAAACAACTATATTTTTTTTTTTCGAAAAAGAATTCAAGTATGACATGCCACGCCACATACTTATATCATCGAAGCAATTATACCATTTTTTTTCTTCGAAAAAGGGTCTAAATATGTCATTGTACATACTTATATCATCGAAGCAACTATATCTTTTTTTTTCGAAAATAGATCCAAGTATGCCATGCCACATACTTATATTATCGAAACAATTATATCATTTTTTTTTCAAAAAGAATCCAAGTACGTCATGCCACATACTTATATCGTCGAAGCAACTATACCATTTTTTTTTTCGAAAAAGGGTTCAAGTATGTTATCTCACATACTTATATCATCGAAGCAAATATACAATTTTTTTTTCGAAAATGGTATAAGTATGTCATGTCACATACTTATATAATCGAAGCAACTTTATCAAAAAAAATTTCAAAAAGGGTCAAAGTATGTCATGCCACATACTCATTTCATCAGAGCAACTTTATCATTTTTTTTTTTGAAAATGGTCAAAGTATGACATGCCATATACTTACATCATCAAAGCAACTTTACCAAAAAAAAATTTCAAAAATGGTCTAAGTATGCCATGCCACATACCCTTTTCATCGAAGCAACTATATCATTTTTTTAAAACGGGTCCAAGTATGTCATTTCACATTCTTATATCATCGAAGTAACTATACCATCTTTTTTTCGAAAATGATCCAAATATGTCATGCCACATACTTATTTCATCGAAGGGACTATGCAAATTTTTTTTTTCGAAATGGGTCCAAGTATGTCATGCCACACACTTATATCATTAAAACAATTATACCATCTTTTTTCGAAAAAGAGTCCATGTATTTAAAGCAACTTTACCTTCTATTTTTTTTCGAAAAAGTACTTATATAGTTGAAGAGACTATATAGATTTTTTTCCTGAAAAAAAGGTCAAAGCATGACATGCCACATTTTTATCATAGAAAAAAAATACTACCTTTATTTTTTCGAAATATGGTACAAGTATGCCATGTCACATACTCATATTATCGAAGGAACTATAACATTTTTTTTCTCGAAAAAGGGTCCAAGTGTCTCATGCAACGCGCTCATATAATCGAAGCGACTATATCATCTTTTTTTCCGAAAAGAGTTCAAGTATGTCATGCCACATACTTATATCATCGAAGCAATTTTACAAAGTTTTTTTCGAAAAGGGTCCAAGTATGTCATGCCACATACTCATTTCATTAAATTAACTATATCATCTTTTTGCCATGCCACATACTTATATAATCGAAGCAATTTTATCAACTTTTTTTTCGAAAAGCGCCTAAGTATGCCATGCCACATACTCATTTCATCGAAGCAAACTATATCATTTTTTTTTCAAAAATGGTTCAAGTATGCCATGTCACATACATATATCATCGAAGCAAGTTTACCAACTTTTTTTTTGAGAAAGATATAAGTATGTCATGCCACATACTCATTTCATCGAAGCAACTATACCATTTTTTTTTCTTCGGAATGAGTCCAAATATGTCATGCCACATACTTATATCATCGAAACAACTATACCATCTTTTTTTTTCGAAAAAGGATCCATTATTTAAGGCACTATACCTTCATTTTTTTTCCTCGAAAAAGTACTTATATCGTTGAAGTAGCTATAGCATTTTTTCACCGAAAAAAGGGTCAGAGTATGACATACCACATTATTATCATCGAAAAAACTACACTACCTTTTTTTTTGCAACTATACCATTTTTTTCCGAAATAGGGTCCAAGAATGTCATGCAACATACACATCTAAGCAACTATACTATCTTTTTTTCGAAAATGGTCCAAGTATGTCATGCCACATACTTATATCATCGAAGCAATTTTACCAACTTTTTTTTTCTAAAAAGGATCCAAATATGTCATGTCACTTACTCATTTCATCGAAGCAACTATATCATCTTTTTTTCGAGAAGGTTCTAAGTAATGTACACAGCCCAACCCGACAATTCAATCAGTGGCTGTTCCCACGGTTTAAACCCGTGACCTTGAAGTAACACATAAACAACTCAACCTCTGCTCCAAGGCTCCCCCTTCTTTTCCGTACAAAGAAGACCTTAATGAAATTGAAAAAGCTGTAAAACTAAAAGCTTTAGAAAGGTCAGTAATAAGTATTTTTCAGCAAAGAAAAACCTTGAAATGAAAAAAAGTGAAGTTTGAATACAAAATTTTTAAAGACGGAGAACACTCGGGTTAAAAGAAAAACCTTAAAAATAATGAGATACTTCTAAAATTGAAATCAGGAAATGTCATGTGAGAAATATTTCTGCTATGTTGTAATCCTAACAAAGATTTTAAACAGATAAGATTTAAGTTTCAAAATAAATTTTAACAGAATAGAGAGCTCTCCGGTATAAAGGAAACAAGGGAAGCTGGATGCAAAGGCAAGCATCCCGCGTTAACCAAGATCCGGGTAAGGGCATCACCCCAAGCGTGTAATGTACACAGCCCACCCCGATAATTCAATCAGTGGCTGTTCCCACGGTTTAAACCCGTGACCTTGAAGTAACATGTAAACAACCCAACCCTTGCTCCAAGGCTCCCCCTTCTTTTCCGTACAAAGAAAACCTTAATGAAAATGAAAAGGCTGTAAAACTAAAATCTTTAGAAAGGTCAGTAATAAGTATTTTCAGCAAAGAAAAATTTGAGATGAAAAAGTGAAGTTTGAACAAAAAAATTCAATGTAAAACTTAAAAATGGAGTAATTTCTGTTAAAAAGAAAACCATAAAAATAATGAGACACTACTAAAACTAAAATCAGGAAGGGTCGTGTAACATATTTTTGCAATGTTGTTATCAAGACAAATATTCTAAACGGTTAAAAAGATTCAAGTTTCAAAATGAATTTTAGACAGAACAAAGAAAAAAAGGGCAGCCCGGAGAAAAGGCAAACATCCCGGGTTAACGCAAGGTATTTTCAATAAAGATGTTTTAAATCAGTTATCAAAAGAAAAAGAACTTTAAATTGGAGATTCTTTTCGAATTAACAATTAGGATAACAAGGTAGAAATTTGGCAAGCTTCCTTGAAGTCAAAAAGAAAAGGAAGAAATGTTTACACACAAAAGTCCAGCACAATAGCAAAAATCAGAAACCAGCACGAAAAGATAAATGTTTTAAATTTTTTTAAAATAACTTCACCGAAACTCAAATAGTGGAACAGAAGTGAAACCATATTTAAAAATGATTATTTTACTATATTCTGTATTCACAATCAAGCACAGTTTAAGAATTGAATTCACACTTATCTGCAGTTCATCGGTGCCTTCCCGTTCTGCTCAAGCCTTGAGAAAAGAACGTGGGATGCCTGCCGTGCATACCTGTAAACATTGATAGGAAAAAGATCTTGTAAAAATTAGTTTCAAGAATGATGTTTTGAAAAAGGATCTTAATCGAGAAAAGGAACTCTAAAGAAAAAAGAGAGTGCTTTGCAAGGTGGTTATCATAACAAACATTTTAAACTGTTAAAATTGAAGTTTTAAAATAATTATTCAGAAAATAGAGAACTTTCCAGTAGATAGAAAACCTTATCTTAGTCAAGAGTGGAACCAGACTGCAAAATGGTTTAACAAAAAAAATTAAAAAACAAGTTAAAAGATTTGGGTGGCTAATAACATAAAAAGATTTAAAAGAACAAAAAAGGGAGGAGTTTCAAAATCAACTTTCATATTTTCAAACGCATTGGAACATTTAGTTTTAAGAACAAATTTAGAGATTTCTTCTCAGCTTTATGCTTTGAAATTTCTTCTTCGGTTTTCCTCCACTGGCATCTCTCTCAAATTCCACTAACCTAATCAACCTCAAAGTCGCTTACCCAAAATCAATAGAAGCATACAGACACAACTCTTTCAAAAAAATAATAAAACAAAATTTTTTATTTACATATATGCAATGTCATCAGCATAGATTAGCTACATAAAATAAATAAATAACTAACAATTATAACTACTTCTAAAATAGACCAAATAAACTTACTTGGAAGGTTCCAAGTAATACTCTAAGTAGCTGGACCATAGAGGTGGACCCACGGCTTCCCCAAATGGTAGGTAGAACTAATAAATCTGCAGATAATAATAGTATTTTCCATCAAAATTCATAACATAAAAAAACAACAAATTGCACTATTGTACTAACACAAATAGGAGTTCCAAAATATTCAAACGAAGAAATTAGAGACTTTTCGAATCAAAAAGTATACTTTACCCTTTAAACTATAACTTCAATATATGTTTAAATCAAAGTGCACCCTAAATCCTTGATTCAAGGATCATTGTCAACTGAACATGAACCCCAAAAAATAACTGAGTAAATAATTAAATATCAACAGAATCAAATCCAAAGGTTAAAATATTGTTATGCAACTTATCTATCTACATCAAGACTATCATGATTTGAATGAAATTACATCAATTGAAATGTAAAATTATGGTATTAGTAATGTTAATTGGGTGCAGGTTGCTCCATTCTTTTCATTTCAAAGACTTGAAATCACAGAAAAGTTAGAATGCAAGGTAGTTTTCGGGAGAAAAATTCAACAAATCAGTTAGAAATTCAGCCTTATTTCAGCATACAGATAATGAATGAATGATATAGAGACATTTATAATGACAGTATTCATAAAGAAAATGGGGATGAATACATAGCATCGAAAAGGGGAATTGTTGTTGTTTTTCAAAGCAAAAGAAAATATAATCTTAAGTAGAAAGACTGAAGTGGAAAAGAGATAAGACAGGAAAATAAACCATAATCATACATTGATTTTCTGGAGCAAACCATAGCCGGACTTCCCAGGCACACATAGTACAAGAATTACAAAATTAAAATAACAGAATTGAAAATAATATTCGTACCAAATTGAGGAAGTACTAAAAAAGAAATGCTCACCACCAACACCCCATTGAGGAAGCTCACCAAATTGAGGAAGGAGAAGAATCTTTCCAAGATCCGAAACATATCAATTATATTGAGAGTCATATACCCTGCCTTAGACATTGTTTTTGGTTAGTTAAGCGGAATAAACTTCTCAACATCTTACTCCATATGCAAAACTGGATAAATTAAATAAGAATCCTTGATAAGTTAGTTCAAAAACAAATAAGTGAAATAATAAAGCCAATACAATTTTAGAACAGTAGCAAGTAAATCATTATTACATGTCCCATATTTTAAATACTTTTATAGTAGTCACAAAGCTATGAAAATCAGCAAGGCATTAGTTAGGTGCAACATTTCCAAAATCCATGGAAAAGTTTAAGCAGAAACCACACTAATGATCCACAATCAGGCACTAACTAGAAAACTAAATAGATCCATAATGTTAAAGAGTTATTAGAAGATAACTAATGCCAACATCATTAGGGAAAGGGAAAATAGCAATATTAATACAAATTACTAAAGAATGTGATGCCAGGAATTATAACATGACAAGCTTGTAAGTTCCATATGTTCAAGAAAGAAACACCAAGAAACTCCAACTGTATATAGAATAGAACTAGTAAATGAAGAAAACAAGACATGAATATGATGGGAAACTTACATGAACTTGGTGCCCATAGAAGAGTGGGGCTTCTCCAAGGTTTCTATGAAGAGCTTGGAATTGTTTGCAACCTCCTCATAGCTTGCTTGTGGTGGAGGATACACATAATACCCAGAAGCTGAAGCTGAAGCTGCTACAGCATCTTTCATTTGTAATGGGCTCTTACTGACACAAGATGCAGATGCCATTAACAAGTTTTATTTTCATCTTTCACTATTTTCCTGCCCCCAACATCAACAAAGACAAAACAACCTTGGTGTTAAGTACATAGAAGAAGAAGAAAATACCAAAGATAGTTCACTGGATATGATAAATAAAAATAGTTTAGGATATGAAAGTAGAAAGTAGAAGCAACCACCAATATGCAGCAACATAAAAAAAAAAAATGAGAAGAGACAAACACTTAAGAGAATAATAACATGCACCAAAGTTGGACAGTTCTTGTAAAACCTATTTTCCTCCAAAGTGAATGCCTTTTTTCTTCCAACGAATTATTCAAATCTGATTACTTATCCTTGCACTATGTAATGGGTGATTCGTGGTCAAATGAAGACAAAAGAACACGTTTATAAATCAAGATTTAATAACTTATCCACCACAATTATAATAAATAATGAATTTATGAATAATAATAAAGAATAAGAAAGGGCATGCACTGCTCTTTACTACTTCGTTTCTCTATGCGTATTAAGCAATGAAAGGATCACAACCAAGAATGAGAAAGGTTGTTGCTTTTGTTTTTTTTACACTCCTCAGAGACCATATCAAACTATATGTCAAAAAAATGTTAACTTTGAAAAAACAAAAAAGGATCATAACCAAAAAAATCAGAATAATACATAAACAAAAACAGAGCATTATGTCAAATACATATTTATCTACTGAAAAGAAACAATCAAAAGTCCAATTTCAATTTCGCAAAGGCGGCAAAGCAAGCACAAATCCAAGAAGAATTATAGAATGCAAATAGATTCAAGCTTCAATTTTGAGAAAGCATGGCATTTAATTAAGAAAATAAATTACCAGATCTGAATGTTGATGAGACCTTCGAGCCTTGAATCGTGTTTGATGAAGCCTTTACGTCGTCCATCTTAAATCGCGTGAATCCCGCCAAGCCGATCGATGGATCCCCCGGGCGTGTGTTTGCTTCGGCTCCAATGGTGGTTTGGCGGTTGAGGAAGGGGTGAAGGAGGTGAAGATGCGGTGAGAAGAGGAGTAATGGGCAAAGAAAGAAGGGTCAAAAGATGAAATGCGTGAGGGGGTTGGAATCGCGAAAAGATAGAAGATGATAAAAGAAGAAACCGGCAGAAGCAGAAGAAGCGTTGGACGCCGGGAATGGATAAAAGGAGAGAGTGGAGAGGCGCGCCGAATGTGTGACATTGTGAGAGTGAGAGTGAGAGTGAGGAATTGTGAGAGTGCGCCGAAGGGTATTTAAGCCAATGACACTGCTTATTATTAACGCTGGTATGGGGCTTAGTCTATTTAATTCATTTCATCTTTTAACCGACTGCAACTCTCCGAAAATTATTTTTAATATGGCGTAACATGGCGTGTAATCCCATATTACGTGCGTCAGTTGGTGATTTGCGTTAATATGGTACAGTAATTAAGGTCTAGTAGAATCCGTAAGCGACGAATTGTGTACAATGCGTAACTGACGCATTTTTTATTTTATTTTTTATAAAAAATAAAAAAACAAATCCGATGGTTGAGATGAAGAAAACATGAAGCATCGTGTGGCTACTAGTCATTTGCAATCCGTCAGCCACGGATTTGGTTTGAAAAAAATAAAAATAAAATAAAAAGAGAAATCTGACGGCGCAGATGAAGCCACGCCTTCAATCGTGTAGCTCTCCTCCTCCTGTAATGCGTCAAAGACGGATTGTATGTATATTTTTTTTTATTCAATACGTGTGTGACGCATTGAATGTATTTTTTTACTTTTTTTTTTATACAATCCGTGTATGACGCATTGTTTATTGTTTTTTTAAAAAAAAAATTAGTTTAGTGCAATGCGTCACTGACGCATTGCAATTGCCATATTAACCAAAAACACCCCATTACTATAATATACATGATAAACACACACTTTATTATCATATTAAAAAAAACCAGTCTCAACGAGACTGCTTATTATTCACGCTGGTATGGGTAGAGAGAGTAGAGGCTATTCTGATTTCTGAGTGAGAGACTGTTATTTAGAAGAATATAGAAATCATCCATTTTATAAGTTGACCAAAAAAAATTCTAATTTTTGTAAATGACAAAAATATCAATTATTTAAAAATATAATAAAAATATATTTTTACCTAAAAAATATGATAAAAATATTTTAAATTGATATTTTTATCAATTTTTTTAAATATTTTGGGACATTTTGTTACTAATAAAATTATGAGTTATTTTTATCGAATTTTAAAAATATTTCAAAGACAATATTAATAATTTATTTAAAAATATATATTAATTTAATTTTAATGCAATGTCAGTATAAATTACGAAGAGACTTTATTATTTTGCAAGTGTATCAAATTACATAACATTATATCGACGAATATAATTTTCTTTTTCATAAACTCCATAATTCATAGTCAAAAAAAAATATTAGTTAAAAAAACTCCATAATTGAACATCTAAAAAATAAATGTAGTCACATTACTGTATAAAAATACTTTACACTATCAAATCATCAAAATAAACTTTATTTCTACTCAATATTTTGTTAATTGGTTTACCATCTATTCCCACCTATTCTAACACAAATTAACATATAACAATAATATTATGTGAGGTAAAAAATGTATACTTCCCTATTTTGGTCCAGAATAAACAAACTTTTAAAAGAAATGTAATGTTTTTTTTCCAAAAGTAATTATAATTCATTTCATTAATGTAATAAAATAAAATATATTAAGGAATGGATTTATGTTTGGACAACTAAAATAAGAAAAATGTGAAAACTCCACTTGTAATTAAAAAAAATGATAGTTGAAGGAGAAGAAAAAATAAAAAAGGAAAAAGGGATAGCTAGAATTAGGTCATGGAGGGTGGTGTATATGGTACTTGGCAATTAGGCTTTGGACTGACGTGAGGACCGATTCTGATAAACTGATGACTTACTCGAACATATAGAGGTTTCTCTCACACCAAAGTCACCACAGAGCTTGCTCGTCGACGCCAGTAGGATTGTCATTTCCGATTATTTACCACTTTGCTCCACCATCTCTATCATTGAAACCAACAGGATCAATAGAGGCTTGGAACTTCGAGAGGTGCCACACTTCTTTTGCGAAGGGGCATTGGGCCAAGCAATGAAGCACTGATTCGTCGATTCAATCACATCTTGGGCAAGAGTCTTGTATTGAGGGGATATGACAGTGGAGACTGTTACAAACAGGGAGGCCATCAAGCAAGGCTTTCCAAAGAAATATCTTCACTTTTGGGGGACAACGAAGGTCTCAGGTTCTTCCACGACTGCTTTTGACCACATTGTTCTGGAAAGAGAGAGGTTAGGGATGGAAAAATTGGAAAGCTATTCTGTACGCCGATGCCACTGAGCAGCTTCCTTTCCGATCATAAGTCCAGGTAGCTAAATCGAATCTGCCACTCTGAATTTCAGTTTGTAGAATCTTTGATGTTATGTCTGGATTGAAATTGTTTCTAATTAGCTACACATTCCATTGATTATTAGCATCTAGTAGTTGGTAGACCCATTGCAAATCTGATTGAGAATGTGTTGTTGGTATATAGAGATAGGATTGGATTTTTTGAGCCACGGATCTAGTAGTTGGTAGACCCATTGCGAATCTGCATACCATTTCTAACTCTCCATAGTGAACCTTTCTCTAGGACTTTCCTGCCTTCCAGGATACTTCTCCATCCTCAAGATGGATGGTTACCAATAACAGCCTTAGTAAAATCAGAATGATAGAAATATCGCCCTCTGTATAGTTTGCTAATCAGTGAATTAGGCCTAGTCATAATTTTCCATCCTTGTTTGGCTAACATAGCCAAATTAAAGACTTTAAGATCCCTGAAGCCTAGACCTCTCTGAGATTAGCCTTACAGAATAAGATAGAGTCATCAGCAAACAATAACTAATGAATTATTAATGTCCAATATATTAGGATTTTATATTTATGATGTGAGTTTATAATTTAAAGTTTATTATTTAAGATTTAGAATTTTAAATTTTAGAGTAGAATTGAGAGTTTATATTTTAGGATTAATTTAAATTTATAAACTAAGTAAAGTAACAAAGAGTAATCATGGTTATAAGCTAATTAGAACATGTACCTAATGCTATAACCATACTTACAAAGCAAAATCTACTTAACGGTCGTCTTAAATTTCCCAACCAAACTTATCTTTGGTGATCACAAAAAAAATCTAATTTTTTATGAGCAAGGTTATTTAAGTTCATTTATCTCAATATATACTTTACAATACTCTACATTTTGGATATCATATTTTGTATGCTTTACCTTATTATGTTTTCATTTATCTCAATATAGGCTTTCCTGAGGCTTTTTCTCTTTTCTTTTCTTTTTATAGGCTTTGCTGATGTGAAATACTCTAAAATAATAACTGTGATTTTTATTTTCATAAAAAAACTGTGATTTCTTAGTTTTTTGGGTAATAATTCCGTGGTTAAGAAAGGAAAAATATAGTAATTGAACATTTTGGTATTACTTAGATCTTAAGAAAGTTCCATTATTATCTGTAATTATATAATTTATGATTTATGATATCATCATTGGAAATGGAACTACCATTAGAAATGCTAAACCACAAGGCGAAGACATCTATTATCAATAAATTAAATTACGTGTTTGATTCTCCCCAATAAAGTCAAAAGCAAAAGTGAAAAAAGGCGAAGAATGCGACAAAAACCATTATTTATAATTCTATCATCTTTTTTGAAAGTTAAAGGCTGCATGTCAATTTAGTTTTCTTTTCGTTGATATTAATATTAATTGAAGAAAAAATGGATCCATATTCCATCCTGCCTTCTAAGAATGGTCAGCAAAGCGATTCAAGCAATAGGATATAGCTTTTTATTCAACCGAAAAATTTTTTTATAGAAAAATTATAATTAAAATATGATGAAAATTCAGGTGCAAACATATTAATTTATTTAATAATTTTTAATAAATAATTTTATATGAAGTGAACTGTATATAAATATTATTAAATTATATAAATAAGTGATATAATATGAAGTATTTTAGTTAAATATATCTGTTTTAATTTTTTTTCTTATAAGATGTGTTGTTAATTATTATCTTTGTACAAATGAAGGACGTTTTTATGTGAATATGTATTATTTTCTAGCCTGTATTTTGTTTTTATTTCTAAAAATTATTTGGTTTATTGACTTCTGATCTTCAACTACTTTAACTTTCTAAACTTGCATGGTGATAGGATTTCTGTTGTATAAACCAACCAACCCCACCCCCCCGCCCCCCCGCGGCCCTTAATTCGTCAATATATAATCAAGTTATTCCTTAACTGCCAATGCAACATTATACATTATCATTTATTGACTACATTTTCGTAGTTATGAAATAAATAAAACTTGTTACAATAATTTTTCTTATTTAGGAGTTAGGACTTATGGACTAAGGGCAACACGAATTGAATATTTATGTATATACATTTGGATTATCCTCGAGTCAATGTCATACGAAGTCTTCATATGAGGCTCATGAGTAGGGTTGATTTTATGGGACATCAAGACATAGTAAATGACCCACTTTGCCTTTCATCATGGCACTTTTTTTTCTTTTTCTATTATATATGATATATGACATTAAATAAATCAAGCTTACATGTATATTTTCTGTTATGCTATGTAAAAACTTATGTTTTCCGTTAGAGTCTCCTATAATGTATCCAATAATAATAATAATCAAGTCACCAAAATAATAATAATAATAATAATAATAATAATAATAATAATAATAATAATAATAATAATAATCATCATCATCATCGGTCATTATATATTTATATATGTAACACTAATATAAGTAGGTTGAAGCCACAAAAAATGTGTCTCATTTATTCTTATTAAAGAGTTATTAATTAATTGCGGGATGTTTTAAAAAACATTTTTCTAATTTTATATATACTTTTAGAAACATGTTATATATACCCAAAAAATCAATTGTACATATAAAATATGTATAAAAATAAAACTATATTAGGTATACACTAAAAATTAACAACCAGTATAAAATACATGTTATCGAAATAAAATATAAAATAAATATTGAATATTATTTAAATAATATATGTATTTTTATAAAAATACTTAATGACTACTTTGATAACTAAATTATGATGTGCAGATAATATTTTATAAAAATATGATATACATATTGAAAATAAACTAAATAGCACATATATTTAAACATAAATAATTAAATATATATATAATTGTTAACTTAAGTATGTCTAAATCTCGGAGTATAACAAACTCTTGCAACATTATTGTTGAACACAAGATACTACATAACAAAGTCAGAGAGTGATCACGATTCTCAATACTAACAGTTTGCATGAGAATATATAGCGAATTTTAGAATTTTATGGTGGACTTGGGCAATTCTAATGGAGTATTTAAAAATACGTTCCTGTTACGACAGTAATAAGAGCTACCATGATTCCGCTAAAGAAGCTTCATCCTTGCATGTCTTTCCTCTGAAAAAATTGCAAATAGCAAGTTTGGGAGAACAAAACTGCTATGTAATTTTGATACAACTTCTGTATAAGCCTATAAGGTAGGTAGGGGCGCGCACACACTTGACTTTGTGTGGGTCCCACGCACTACGAAATCGGCATTCAACTCTCAAACCTTCAAAAGTTTGCTAAGTGCCAGTGCCCACACCACTAAGGACTGTATAACATTCAGTATCACTAATCAGTAGTGCTCCCAAAAAGGAAAAAAGAAAAAAAAAGTGAGCTATCAAATATCAATATTAAATTAACACTGAAGTTTTCTATTACTGTAGTTGATGTAGTTTTTGTTGAGTTAAGTATGTAATTAGATACTATTTTATTAAAGTAAAATATATTATTTAATTTGTATATTTGTTTCTTCTTCTTCAGTAGTATGGATGAGTATGGACATTCCTTCCTTTATTAATTTATAGAGCAGATTCGCGATACGAACATTCTATTCTGGTACGGTCTGCTTCAGTGCTTCTGCTGCAGGCTACTATTGAGAATGTGATCTTTCTTTCTGCGACGGATTTATCTCAGTTCTAACACCAAAAAGCTTCATTCATTTATAGCAATGGAGGAGAATAAGCCTCTCTTTCTTTCCTCTCTCTCACTCTCACTCTCACTCTCACTCTCACTTCTACTTCTCTCGCTTTCCTTCTCTTCCGCTCAGATGCAAGGTACGTGTTTCTTTCTTCTTCTTTCGATAAGCTTCTTCAGCTGAATTAGCTCATAGAAACCGATGCTTCGTGTTAGTTTTTTACTTTTTTTAGTTAAAGCTTAATAGAGCTACAGCTACTTAATTCCTCTTCCGTTAGTTCCATGCCTATCATGTGATGTAAGATGTTTTCTTCGTTGAAATCTGCGTCACGAGAACTTCTTAGCAATTTTGATCGTCTTTTTTTGCAAAATGAAGTGAAGATTTGAGATCTAAGCTCTATTTATGATTCAGATTATGTGAATTTTTTAATAGCAATTAATGTCGTAGATTTTTCTGTATACTATGCGATTTCTTTTGTTATGTTAAGTGTGCATTAATTGTTAGAGTTTGGAATTGGATTTGTAATTTCAGTGACAAAATAATATTTAATCTTAAGCAGGTTTTGTAAGTTTGGACTGTGGAGGTGCAGAAAATTTCACTGATGAGATTGGTCTTAAATGGACCCCTGACCTTAAGCTTCCTTATGGAGAAGTAAGCACTATATCGGTTGCTAATGAGACGCGGCGGCAGTACACGACGCTTAGACACTTCCCTGCTGATACCAAAAAATACTGCTACACACTTGATGTTGTGAGCAGGACAAGGTACCTACTGAGGGCCACGTTCCTGTATGGGAACTTTGATAATAACAATGTTTATCCCAAATTTGACATTTCTATTGGGGCTACACATTGGTCTACCATTGTTATATCTGATGCTAACCTTATAGAAATGCGAGAGCTTATATTTTTGG
>JASCZI010060429.1:28941-51476 GCA_036250425.1 Stylosanthes scabra
ATTTTTTATTTTTCCTTTGGTTTACTTTAGAAGTTTATTTGGTCCCCAACTAGTTCTGTTCTGAGGAACACGTGTACGGTGTCATCTAATTATGTTTGCTATATGGTAAATGGTTTTGATTTTCCTGCTGTTTAACTTTGTTCTTCACTCATGGTGCTTTTCCCCCCTCGGTGATATGGATTTGACCGTCGCTGATTGGGAATGCTGCAGATGGAGGTAATATCAATATTTCTTCCTTTGAATGAATAACTGTTCGCTTTTTAATTTTATATATATTTATTTATTTTATACTTGTGGTTTTTTAGGGTGATACAAAGGGTTCAGCTAAGGGTGGAGATCCTTCTGCTAAGAAAGATGTTCAACCAAGTCCTAATGCTCAGGTGGAATACACACACGCGCATGCTTGCTATATGCTTGTATTACTGGAACGTCAAAATTTCCGAGTTTTGATGTTGTCATGTTTTGTTTTGAAATTTACAGCTTGCTCATCAAGGTTCTTTCTCACAAGGTGTTAATTACACTAACTCTCAGGTAACGCTACTCTGTCTATTGTTGTATGCAGTTTTCTTCTGTTCTTATGCATTGTCATGTACTCATGTTGAAATGCTGATAAATGATGATGCTCTGCTTGCTCAGTTGCTCTTCAAAATGACTTGAAACTGCAATATATTGACTGTCAAACATCAACATCAAACATCAAGATTGTAGTTAATAGACCATGGAGCTTTATGTGGCTGTTATGCAGCGTGCTAAATTACTGAATGTGTTACTGAGGGGGTATATTAATCTTAATACATTATTGAACATTTGAACTCCATGGCATGCATTATTTAATAGATTAATAATAGAATGGGTATATATAAGAAACTTAGAACTAATAGCTTTCTTTTGAGTAATAAGTGAACTGTAAAAAACTTAAAGTACTTAAGAAAGTCAAAACCCATCAACCCACTTCAAATATGAGACGTTATTTCTTTTGTATCTTAAGTATCATTGGTATGTTTGCCCTTTATTCTCCAGCATCCTTTTTCCCACTTATATTCAATATGCTTTAAAAAGTTAGTTCAGCAAACTTGGCAGTCCCTGGTTTAAGTTTGCCCTTGTGTTTAAAACCCTTAACATGGATCACAATCTAGTGTGCATCTATTAATTTGTCCTACGATCTTTGGTAACAAATTTGTTAATTATAATTAAAATTGGTATCACCTTAGAGGCATAAGCAATGTTCTTCTAGATAGAAATGCAATCCATGTGTTGTTGACACTTCCTTTCACACGATGTTATAGGTATGAAGAGATTTTTTTAAAACTGTTCCAGAAATATCGGCTTTAGTACCAAATCAGTCTATCTTAGAATTAATGCCTGATAATTCTTGATGCAAGTTAGCTACTTCTGGTTGGTAGCACATATCAATGCTCTCATTAAAGTCCTTGCTGAAAAGTTGTCTGGTTTGTGAGTTGTCCACTTTC
Organism: Stylosanthes scabra; assembly: GCA_036250425.1. Lineage (NCBI taxonomy): Eukaryota > Viridiplantae > Streptophyta > Magnoliopsida > Fabales > Fabaceae > Stylosanthes > Stylosanthes scabra. The sequence continues at coordinate 30,411 of JASCZI010060429.1, forward strand.
TAGGGTTTTTATTTTTTAATTTTTTTATCGACTCGGGTTATTTAATGTGTGGTCCATCTTTAAAGGGCAGTTTTTCCTAGATTGTCTGGGTCACCATGAGTTGCTGAAAGATGCTCTGGATCTTGGACTATTTAAGTTTCTTTTACAAATTTAGCGTTTCAGATAATGATGATACTATTGTTATCACTATAACACTGATTAGTATTGTGTATGTTTGGTTTAACTTATTTGGTTTTCAAAGTATTACTTTTATAAAAAATTGATCTGTTTTCGTTTATGACAAAAGTAAGTTTAAGATGATGTTTTTGTTTAGATAGGATAAACTTAAATACTTGAGGATTTTTGGTGGTTTATGCTTTTATTTCTTGTTTTTATCAAAATAGTGAACACAATTTTATTTGTTTCCTTGTTCACTATTTTCTTCACAGTATCAGAGTATCTTGAAAAAGAAAAATGAAAACAGAAAACAAACCCTTGTTTTGCTTTGGATAATTGGAGCTTTACTCTCTGCTCTTGGTGTTATGGTATCAATTTTCTGAGGAGATGCTTAGCTAGGTTAACTAGGCTTTCTTTAAGAACACTTAGGAAATTCTTTCTAGGTTGTCTTAAAAGATTATGCAGTTTTGCTCCTGGTGAAGTTGAATTTATGTAGTATCTTATGCTATATGATTTCAGAATCACAAAAAAGTAGGATGTAGCAAACATTGTGAATGCTGGGTTTCTGAAAGACTTTCTTTCTAGCCTTTTTTTTTTTTTTTAAAGTTTTTCATTAGTATAAAAAATGAATGTTATTTTTTAATATTTGGCGTTGGTTTTATGGTGCTTAAAGAAATAAAACTTTTGATTAACTAAATATCCAGTTATCAAAGGGTTAAGTGGTGGTGTGATTTTAAAATAACTCTATTTAGTTGGTTTTCTTTAGATGTGATGTTTTAGCTAAGTTATTCAAGCCTATAGGGCAATTGGGCAACCAAACAAGAATAGGCGATTTTGTCAGGAAAGTCTCCTGGATTGAATTGAGTATTACTTGATGTCAGACATAATATTGTCCTTAATGAAGTTTGCATATACTATGGTGCAAACTGAATAGCCACTTAAGGTGACCCTTTTTTATACTTAGTCGCTCTATCCTTGCTTTCGCTTGTTTCCAGGTTCTGCTTTATTTCCATTTACTGTCTCTCTGAAGGCACGAATTGTTCAGAGTAGTGTTCTTCATGTAGTTCTATGGGGTGTTTGTGTCTCATGAATAACTGTTAGTAATGAGCATTTAGTCTATTTTTACTCAACTTGGGATAACATTTAGCATGCAATTATGTATATGATCTTTTATGTTTGTCTGTTTTTTCCTTTTCCTCTGGTTTTTATATTGAATCTTACTTGGTTTAAGTAATTTCTGTTAGAATTAATAATCAAATTCACATGATATTAATTCTCACTAATTTTTTTGCCTATCTCAGGGTCAACATATGATGGTTCCTATGCAGGGTCCAGAGTAGGTATTGAGTGTATTGATTCGTGCATGTTGTCGTGTGTTTTCAATGCTGTTGGAGGTTTTAGTAAATGGCCTCGGCATATTGAATGTATTTTTATATTATGTGAATACTGACATAGGAGACGTTGGTTCTTGTTTCCAGATATTTTTTTCAATTAAGGTTTGTATATTAACTTTGGATTAGAATTATTATTCGGAAGTTATATTGTAATCTTGGAGCCTTGTTATCTGATTCCGTCATACTGATGTAAGCATAAATTGGTATATTCCTTTAACTATTTCTTTGTACAATAATGGATGAAGATGGTTCAAATTTTTTATATATGTTCGACAAATGTCTTGGATGGTCTTGGTACAGCAGAAGGCTCTTCAATTTATTTGGCTTATACGGTTTGTTATATTACAAGACCCTATTGCTAGGATGGTTTTTTTTTTCCTTGAAAAAAATTGGAATTTCTTTATAGGTTTTATTTGACTGTATACGTGATGAGAAATGAAGATGTGGAATATTGGAAGATGGGGTAGCACTAAAAGGTTTTTTGGTGACATGAAAATAAAACTTTACCAAGCTAGATCAGCAGCAATGATGTGATGAAGTCCTTGGCCAGGATTAAGCCATTACACATAATTCCTTGCATCCCAAGCAACCCATTTAACTAAAAATTCAGCAGCTCTATTGTCCTCCCTTGCATTCCGAGCACCCCATTTAGCTAAAAAATCAGCCCGCCTAATATGATCAAAATGCGTCTCCCCAGCAGATAAAAAATTTTATCAAGAAAGTTTTGCAGCTGGTTTCAAAATACATTCACTTGTGATACTAATATATATTTTAGTTTCACCGTATGTTTCCTTGGGTTATTATCGTTCTACCGTAATGCTTTTACAGGCTACTAATATAGACCTCCCTTTGAAATGCTGGACTCTAGGCCATGAATACAGGCTGTACATTATAGAACATGATAATCTAACATGGCTGCCATAAAACGAAAATTACCTATCCTGTTCTCATCATTGCATGCCATACTGTGATAATGCAGCACACAGCCCAAAGTTCAGCATAACATAAATTATGGTGGATACTCAAATACATATTACACGTGTAGAGCATGCAGAAATATGTGATATTAAAGCAATATTGAAAAAATTAAAAAAATAAAAGAAAAAGAAAGAAAGAAAATGACGCACAAGATGTGTTCTTTAGTTTTTACAGTCATTCTTTACTCTCTGTACATTTTGCAATAGTATGGGAGTAAATGCCTAAATTATTGCTCAAATTCGAGTTAGCCCCTAGACCTAAATGATTGGCTTCGACTGTATGAAGAGGATAGCACCTGCAAAATTTCAAAGGGATGCTCTCAATTCTCGTAACAAAAATCCAAAATTTTAAACGAAGGTATTTGGGCAAAGATTCCAGGTGCAAGTCACACTAATACACTAATAGATTAAGTTTGTAACATAATCATATAAAAGGGAAATACAGTTAGAGAATATAAGTGTCCCCTTACCTGGTATGTCTTTGGTCCTTTCTTGAGCAGATAACCAACACTGTTTAAATTTTCGATGAAAGTGTCAATATCTGGAACTTTCAAGGAAATCCTATCTGCGAGGCTATATATTTCCTGAAACAAGTAAAGTGCATGGCTTTTTAGCAATGAAAGAAACCGCCCACAGGAAATGCAGAGGAAAGAGTGCAAGTGCACGTACCGATACTGAAAAACAATCTTTCTGTTCTAGTTCAGATTGCTTATTGAGGGCATTTAGAAAGCGTTTTGCCTCCTTTTGTTGACTCATCCCCCCACTTCGACCGAAATCTACAATACCATGCTCATCAACGTATTTATCATATAGAGATTCCTTCATAATTTCCACAACATCCTGCATAACCAATGTCATTACAAGAATCATTTCAAGGGAATGGAATTACAAGTATGGTTTAAGTTATTCAAAGTTATAGGAAACTGTAAATGCTATGTTTAAAAGAGCTTTAATATGTACCTCTAATTAGCGATTTTGTGGTTTCTCTAAGACTAAGTATTTAAACTCAAGGGCACGAGGCAGAACTGGTAACATTATCCAGATCATATTAAGATGTATGACTAACCAGTGCATCTTGGGCTGTTATTTCTTCTCTCAAGTCCAGTCGAGCTCGAGCTTCAGCCAACCTTACTAGACTTTCCAGTTGCCTTGCTGTTATAGGAGTGCCATCAGCCGATGTATTATGATCTCGAAGTTTAAGGTAAAACTTTTGTAAGATATCTGCTGCTGGCTTGGACATCCTGGTTATGAGAAATGAAAAAGAGAACAGAAGTAAACTATAAGATCTCCAAAGCTGTACAAGGAAATAGTAGACTAGCATCTGCATCAATAGGTAGATAAGACATCAAATCACCTTGGAAATACAAAACTCCTTGCATAAGCAATGTATTTACGAAGAAGTTGACTGGGCAATGGAACAAAATCTCTGTCTCTCTCTGGGTCAAGTCTCAACCTTGAAACCAAGGAACCAGATCTAACACCCAAATTTACACCACTTTCAGCATTCTGCGATACAACAGTTCTGGAGTCAGGGGATGGATCTGGTTCAGATTAATATTCTACATCAGTTAATCAAAGTTAACTACGATGAAGTGAGCTCTACCATTCAAAAAAATCAGGGAAGAGGGAGTAGAGATATAACCTCCACGTCGTTTTTTCAATGCCAGTGAATTTTGTCCAGTCCCAGCATGAAGCTGCAAGGCAAATTTGAGCCAATAATCTTCAGTGCCAACAGAACATTATAAATAGTAAACAAATGAAAATTATGAACTAATAACATTAGAAGAAAATTTAGAAAAAATGAAAATGGCCAGCTTATCCTACTGTGGAAAGATATATTGTCCTATGCAAGAACACCGAAATCTAATGTGAGGGAAAACCTATGAATGGCTGATTGCATATACAGCCAAGAGAAAAATCATGAAGCTCTTTTCATATTATGACTCTCCTGCATTTCTCTTCTAGTCCATGGATGAAACAAAAATTTGTAGACATACTCTATGGCGTCGTTTGATCCATGTAGCCGACCCCACTTAGTGGGACAAGGCTTTGTTGTTGTATACTTCCTAGAAACTAAATTTTTTTTTCACAGAACTCAAAAAACTGGTAATACTAATTTATCATCGACATAAAGTTGCTTCATCAATCATGATGAGAAACAAGGATGTCATTCCCAATTTCCCATCAACCGTGAATGAGTTATGGACAACGTATAGTTTATTGTACTAGAAAGCACAGTCAACCAATGAGAAGACAGTATAACTTACAGACATAATGTGCTCAGAGAGTCGCTTGTCTAGAAGCTCATCAGGTTTGTCAAGCAGTATGAAAATCAAATCAAAACGTGACAGGAGAGCAGCACTCATTTTCAAATTTTCATTAACAGTTTTTGCCCGGCTGCAATTGTGTTGTCAATTTCATTATGTTATATAGGTACCATAATACATATAACTTGCAGAATTTATCAAAGAGAACATTTTGCTTGTTAGCAAGGGTGGCATTATCTGATAGCAGTACAGACAATATTCAATTATAAATATATCAATTAAGAAACTGAAAAAGCATTTCTTATTTAATATAATAAAATAAAATGGAAATATAAGAGAAATTAACCAAATATAGTGCTGTATAATGTTCATATATTATTCTTTTCACGATAATATGATACAGAATATAAAAAGATAGAATCTTGAAAGGAAAAATTGTGGGAATAAGACGAAAGCTGATAATGTTACTTATAATGACCACCAACAGGGTTTGCAGCCGCCAAGACAGAAGTTCGGGATGATAAACTGGCTACTAGACCGGCCTTCGCAATGGAAACACATTGTTGCTCCATTGCCTCTAGTAAAGCCTATAGCAGAAAAGATTAACGATAAAGGTTCAGATAAAAATTTGATTCAAATAACAAGAAATTGATCACCAGAGGACAAACCTGATGTTCTGATGACATTTTATCAAACTCATCAATACAGCACAATCCACTATCAGCCAGAACCATGGCACCTATCAGGAATTCCAACAATCATTCACACGAGCTATTTATTGCAAAAGGGTATAGCATATTAGTTAGACCATCCAAGGAGCATAAGACAAATATGTGTGTTTAACCTTCTTTTCACTTTATGTGAACTGATTTAGTACTTTACAGGAAAACGTTACATAATTTGCCTACCATCAAACCCAATGACTTGATAATATGTGATCCTGATTTACTACACTTTAAATTCCTCATTATCATACAGTAGAAAAGATCTAAAAACAAGGAATGAAATGATGAAGGGCAACTTACAAAATACACAATTTAAACTAAAATTCCCAACAAATTCCTATCAACCATAACAACTACCACTAAGCACAAAATTCCAGAATCAGTACACCACACATGGGGCCCATAAGATCACAGTTTCATCAAGGAAATCCATAGAAGAAAGAAAGAGAAGAGAAGAAGGAGGGGGGTTTAAAGATATCTACCAGCCTCAAATGCATAATCATTAGTCATAGAATCCTTCACTACAGCTACCGTAAGGCCAGCTTTAGTTGTGGCATTCCCACAAACATAAATACCACGTGGAGAAACTGCTGCTGCTGCTTGTAGCAATTGGCTTTTACCAAGACCAGGATCACCTAAAAATTGAAGTTGGAATATAACAAGCTGGTCATATCATCCCAACTTTTTGCAACACGACTCCATTATTCTAATTTCTAATTGAAGAAAACAATATTGACAAGCTTACCAACAATTATAATATGAATGTCTCCCCTCACAGGAACCTTATTTGGATCCATAGAATGCTTTCGCACACCACCGAATAATGCTAGAGTTATTCCAGCTGTTAAAATGTTAGCAAATTAGAATTATTGTACTGATTGCTTGCTAGTTTTCATATTTCCAAGAGATAACACGGAGTATAGACTAATAGTACGAGTTGCATTCTCTACTTCCAAGACACAGTTACTTACAATTCACATTTCAACAAAGAGATTCATAAGAACATGAGCAAAACCATCTCGACCTAGTGAAATTACAATCTTTTTTATGGGAAATATGAACAAGGTTATGCTAAAAAGTAAAAAATATACAAAGCCCATTAAACATGTCCCCAAACAATTCAGGAAAAGGATATCCAAATGCATAAGACTTGGGCACATGTACAGTCTGGACTCTGGAGGAAGGTCATTTCCATGAGTAGAACCAATGGCCACCAGCAACAAGTCATGAGGAAGCAACACTACAAATAAAAACTGTACCAAGAAAAACCCTCCCAGCAAACCAACAAGCAACTGAATGCAAACGATTTAGAGGCACAATTCAAGGGATACATATTTACCTTTAACTAGCTCATGGCCGTAGATGGATGGGCATATAGATTGAAGGATTTGACGAAACAAATCTGAACCATGCTCCTTCACAAACTTCACTACGAATTCTAAATCCCTCGAAGAAAATGAAAACAGATCAAACAGCTCAGATGGTCTAGCTTTGGGATTAGGTTCTTGCAAATCTCCAGTAGTGGACTGTGACTTCGAATTTTTTACAGATACAGCTTCCAGATATAAGTAGTAAAATCCCTGGCTTCTGTTCTTTGACTTCCCTGCATAAATACCCACAAGCTGCATCAGATATATGAAACAACTCAAAAGACAATAATTTTGAACCTTATGTTAAGTAATTGAGATATTTAATATAATGGTAACATGCAGTGTCTACCATACCTCCTCCAATATCCATGTAAGTGTTAATTCCTCTTATAATTCCAGTAACAGTCACCACATCACCAGGTATGCACACATCTACAAGATCTTGAGTAAGCTCGCATTCCACTGTTCGAGGCACTCTCCCTTCTTCATGGTCTTCAGGTTTTAATATCTCTTGAACTCTGGTGCAGCACAAACATCAAGTATTGGTTCAAAATAAGCTTTCATGCATGAATAAGGGATGATAGGCAAAAGTGGCACATGAAGAAGAGATTAGAGATGATGACTCCCTTCAACCCACACCTTATTTTTTGAAAATCAATAGTTTGAGCAGTAGATCGCAATGGAATAAAGATTTTGCTCTTGCAGCCATACAAATTACAAATTGAAGGAGGTGAATATTTGCCATCTGGAAATACACGCGTAATACTTTGTTTACACTTGCTACATTCGAAAGTCAGTTCTACTACAAGAGGCCTGACAGTGCTGACTTTCACAGCAGTACCACGAACTGAGACAAGCTTGTCTATCAAATCACCAAAAAGGATAATAAAATGCATTTTAGTCTTCAATACAGTGAAAAACTTCAAATTTAATAGTCAAGCATAAAAATAAATACAATGATTTTATGATATACCAATGTAAGCTGCTTTTAAGTTCTTCAAAGCAATCATAGTTTCAGGACAGTTATGAAGACGGATATCTACTTTTGCATCAAGCTCCGGCTTGTCATTCTCCAAATTGGAAAGCAAAACCTGTTACCAATTTTAAGTAAAATAAGCATAAGATAAAGAACTTATGTTGCTCAAGTTTGTGATAACAAAAAAGACTTCAAGCATACCTTGTGAACTGCGGCACTCATGCATAAGAGAGCAATTTTAGGTTTCTCCTCCAACATTGCATAAAATTCCTCAACATGACATACTTGTTTGAGTTGCTGAAAGTCTACTGACAGGACAAAGTTTCCATAATCATTTTTCACCTGAGATCATGCTGCAAGAATTATTCCAAAATGGCCACACCACAATTGCACATTCAAATATTCAATATCAATTTACCTTGATCAATAGCACTTATCAAGTCTCGTATCTGATTCTTACTAACAAATGCTCCAAAATTAAGAACTTCCAAAAAATTAACACATTCATGTAACAAGTTACTGCGTGAATTGGAAAAAAAAATATCGATTTTAATATCGTCGCTCCAAATGCTTCTTCCGATGCTTTAGTTCTAGAGAAATGCGTTAGTTAAAACTTAAAACACAATTAATTGCTAATTAGCGAATGCAATGCAGCGAAGAGAAATAGACCTAGCTGTGACCTAGTTTAACGAAAGTGGAGTACCTGAGAAGCCAGGTTTTGGCCGGAGGAAGAAGAGAAGGAGGTGAGAAGAGCAGAAGTGAGGTTGAGCCAAGAATCTTGGACAGTGAACAGTTGCTGAGGGAAATAAACATCGAGTATATGAAGCAAACCAAATGGATCGGTGGAGGATTTTCCATATTCGCACATCTGCCGCGTCTGCGACTCTTCCCCTATTATGTGCATCTTCTTTCCGACGCGGTGGTTTCTTGACTTTCTTCCACCGTTTTGGCGGGAATGGTTTTTTTTACTTTGTATTGAAAGAGGCCCTAAGGCCGAAGAACAAACCACAAAAAAAAACTAACTACAGCGAGTGTGAATAACACCGCAGGAATCAGCAAACAGAAACAAGGAAATTTCACTAGGAGGGGGGAATGGTTTTTTTAGTTTCTTCGCTTGCTTCTTTTCTTTGCGGGTGAATCACTGAATGTATCGTTTTTTTTTGGTATTCATCAATGGGCCTAGAATTTGGGCTTATAATTTAGTGAACACGGCCCAAAAACTAATAAAAGATAAGAAGGCTGATGGCTTGAGAAAAAAAAAGAGCCGTTAGAAACCTCTCCGTACAAGTCCGTCGTCTACTTCACCATCTTTGTGCCCTAAACCTCCATGGCTGGCAACGAACGGCCGGAAAGAGCCCCTAGTGAGGGCGACCAACTTCAGGGAAGCAAGAAAGTGGTGAAACAAGGAAATGAAGGATTCACAGGAACAACAGCGCAATGGATGCACCCGGCGGAAGAACCCGGCGACGACTCTTTCGACTCCAGCGCCGAAGAGGAAGAAAATATTTGTGAAACTGAAAATGGAGAAAATAGTGAGCAAAGAAAACAGGGGAAGAAAAACGGAATCACTGTGGAGGATCTAGGAGATGGACTCTTCAACATTGTTATAAGTGAAGCAAAACACAAAGAGCTTTGCAAGCCATGGTGGAGATCGTTAATCATCAAACTGATGGGAAAGAAAATAGGATATGCTGCTATGAAAAGAAAGATCCAAACCATGTGGGGAAGATTTGGAGGCATAGATGTTATAGACCTGGCCAACGACTTCTACATAATCAGGTTTTACTCTCAAGATGACATGGATCATGCTCTTCTTGAAGGGCCATGGAAAATCTATGATCATTATCTGGCTATAAGAATGTGGGAACCTAATTTCAACCCACTCCTAGCCACCATTGATAAGATTACAGCCCGGGTAAGGCTACCTGGACTGCCATTTGAGCTCTGCAATGAAAGGATGCTCAGGAAAATAGGAGATTCTATTGGGAAAACTTGCAAAGTGGATTATAACACTTCTCTTTATGCAGAGGCGAATTTGCTAGACTATGTGTGGAGGTTGATTTAACACTGCCTTTGCTAGAAAAATACATGATAAATGGTGAGATGTACCAGGTGGAATATGAAGGAATACCAGCTGAAAAAGCCTAGAGCAATCAGGAGAACGCCCATCCTCAATTAGAGGTTCTGAAGAAGGTTAAAGAAGAACGCTTCATAAAATGGGAACCCCCTCCCACTGGATGGGTCACTCTAAATACAGATGGATCCATGGCCAGAACTAACAAGAAAGCAGGGTGTGGTGGCATTCTGAGGGATGAAGAAGGCAGATGGATTGCAGGCTTCTCTTTTAACATTGGCAGTTGCACAGCCTTTACTGCTGAATTAAGGGGAATTGAACAGGGACTCAAGCTAGCTTGGACAATGGGATTGAAGAAGATTAGGGTGGAATGTGACTCCAAATCAGTGGTTGACATCATAAACAACCCCAAAAATAGAGTAAACCATCCTGATGCTTTAATCAGGAGCATTCAGCAATGGAAGAATAGACGGTGGGAATTATTTTTCGTAAATATCTATAGAGAAGGCAATAGATGTGCTGATTGTCGCGCAAAAGTTTAGATCTTTAATTAGGATTCCACTTTTGGGACACTCCCCCTACTGATATCTTACCTATCCTTAGGGATGATGAAGAAGGGGTTTCTTTGCCTCGTCTAATTTGTAATTATATTTTTCTTGTTTTCTTTAAATATTTGACCCATTTCTTTTTATCACTTAAAATGCATATGTTTAAATTTCTGAAACTAAGAAAAAACTTTCACTCTTCGCCCAATTCTATTATTTATATATATATATAAAGGAAAGTGGTGTATTGATTAAACTAAAGCTTACTGATCCAATATGTCCAAAAAGGCCAAATTTATAAAAGGGGGTGCATCTTCCTCCCACAAAGAATCCTCAGAGGTAAGGGTCATATTTGCTAAGCCACTGAATTTCCATCTCTCTTAACATGAGATGGGTGGCTTGTTCTAAAGTCGTACAAAAATAGATCTACAATTTATCAAAGTCCAAAAGAATTTTTATGTGTGCAATTGTTTTGTAGAGCTTTGATAATCTCTATATTATCACCTTTCACAAAAACATCAATCTTGAACTAATTTGAGGCCTAAGAAACAGACTACTGCTTCTGCCTCCAAAGAAGAGAGGTTGGTTGGAATTCTCCAGAATGCACATAGCATAATTACTCCTTCATCATTTCTAGTTACTGCTCGAGCACCTCGGCTACCATCTATGGTTCAAGAAGCATCAAAATTCAACTTGTAATAAGGTGGAGGCGCCAAGCAAAGTTTAGAGTTCGGATTGGAGCATGTACTCTCCAGATGGATTTCCATGGGAAGAAAGGGTGGTGGTGTTCGTCAGAACTGGATTGGATGCTTTGCTGATGATGAGATCTCATTTCATCAATAAAACCAGATAATAAAAGTCACAATATTCGGTTAATAGAAAAGGATCTAATCTATGGGTTTGGTAATATAATTTTTGTTACAGTGTAATATTCATTTAAACCTAGTTAGAACGTGCAATTTCTGCATTACTATTTTTTTCCTACCGTTAGCAATGGTCGTTATTGTGTACAGTGCTGTTTAATGTTTATAGCTTTTTTGCACACCATCTCAGATGATTTTTTATTGTGTCTAACAGGCTCCATCACGTTAGTTTTGTTCCCCTACCTGGCTACCTCTTTAAAACTATATCAACTTCTTTAATTTACGAATTACGATCGTCCCCTCAATATGCTGTAATGAGTACATCTTCATCAGCACCTCTCATTTTGTGCATATATTTTTATCTTTTACAATTTCTTTTTTTTTTAATTGTTAATCACATATATTATCATTGTCCGTGTAACAAAAGAAAACAATTCGAATTAAAAATTAGATTAGAACTTAAGAAGTATGTATGGCTCAAGGTCTCCAAAACCTAACCAAACGCTCCCCTTCAATCTCCCCGCTCAGTTGCACGTTACATCACACTATTTTTTTTTTCTCAGACCTAATTCAGTTCACATATAACAACTGGTGCTTCAGACTGTCGGTTTCAGATATTCTATGATTTCTATTGTGGATATTTTATAAACAAATATTCTATTTTCTGTTGGTGAATTTATTGGTTAAAAAATTATTGATTACCTATACTTTTTCCAAATTTAATAATTCTTATCTAATTAGATAAATAAAAAGTTATCTGCTATTAATGTAAATGATAAAAGTATATATTTTATTAGAAGTATCGTTAATTTTAAGTTACTTTAATTTTTATGAAATATAAAAAATAAAATCTATATTGTTATAAAACTTTTTAATGTGTATCAATTTAGATCTGCACCAAATAATTTCTCGAAATAAAAATACGCATAAGAATTTATTTTATTAATTAAAAGAAAACACAATTAACTTTTTATGTTAAAATGGTAATTAAATTTTCGTTCTCCCCTTTTTTTTTATTATTATTATTATTAGTCCAAAAAATAATCATTAATTAAATTAAAAAAATTATTTAATTTTGAGGGGAATTCTCCGCTAATTAGAAAGAACCGCTACTGTACAGCAAAAAGGAAAGAGAAAGAGCCGCTTCTCAAACGTTCAAAATTTCGAAACCCAACCCTCTCTCCCTCCCTCCTTCCCCTGATTCCTCTTCTATTCTTCACTTCGCCGCCGATTCGCACCGATGATCTCCGACCCGGGAAGTTCTCTCAGAAACCGAGATGTCTCAGACCGACGCCTCAGCATCATCGACGTTTCCTCCGCAGACGATTCCCTTCTCGATTCAAATCCTTTCAGTCACCATCCTCTAGGTCATACTTTTCATTCTCGGAATCATTCGTTCCTTGTTTGATAACTAATTTTGATCGAAATTCTGTTTGTTTTTATGTTCTTTCTTCCGAATTGTTGTTCGCTGTGAAATTGAAACGAAGCTCGTGATACTCTTCTTTCGGATTTAACTCATTCCTTTTAGAATTGTGTTTTTCAGAAAACCAAGAGCACACGGATTTTTTATACACTCCAAACTCCAAAAAGTTCGAGGATGCTGCCACAAAGCTCAAAGAGTGGGAGCGAGAGCCCTGTTCGAACGAGACATCTGAAGTGGAGAAGCCGAAGAAGAACAGCAAGTGCAACTTGCGCAAGAGTTTAGCTTGGGACAGTGCTTTCTTCACTAGCGCTGGTAAATTTCTTCAGCATTCTTGTCTTTTTTTTTTATTATTATTATTCATTGTTAAACTTTTGGTGGCGCTTCAGTTTCAGTGTGATTTAAGTGTAAGTGATGTTTAAAATTTGATTGACGAATTTCAAGGGGTTTTGGATCCGGAGGAGTTGTCGAGCATAATTGAAGGTGTTGAGAAGGAGGAAAAGCACGCACTGCCGGGGATTCAAGAGGAAATGTATAAATCATGTGACTCAATCTCCACATTAGGGAGTGAAAGCTTGACCTTGGAAATGGAAAGTCAAGCGGGAGATTTATTTGAGGACGTAAGAGCTTCAATTCAGAAATCTAGTAACAAGAAGTTAAGCCTCGCAAGTGGAAAGAGCAAAGTAGCATCAGTGGCATCAGGGTTACAAACTGATGGGGGCAAGTCCTATCATGCACTAAACCTTTTGTTTTCTCTTTTTGCCTTAGCATTCTTGCAATCTATTTATTCTCACATTCACGTTTACATATATTGTGGTTTGAGGTGTTGGAAGCCTAAAACATAGAATGAATATATGAGAAACATTTTTTTCCCCTTGGATTTGACAATTCATGTTATTGCATGTTTTGTGCTTGTATTGTGGGATATTTTTTCTCAGTTAGTTGAACTGATTGTTTCTTGATTTTATTTTCAGCTTCAAAAAGGATTGGCATAGCTTCTCGCAATAAGGTAACTTTCACTAGAGATAGATTAGAATACTATGGTATGGGATGGGGAAGTACTAACCTATAAAACTAGCCTCAGTTATCTCCATTTCCATAATATATATATGTTTGAATCATTCCTTATTTCAAGAATGCTTGAGGAGAAATTTGTGCAGTGCCCCTAAGCAGTTGGTTTATTTCAAGAATGCCATATATGTGTGTCTGTGATTGGCTATTATCCAATTGCCTACCATATCTTATTTCTAAACCTAAAATTAAATAGTATGTGCTATTAACAAATTCTTAAAAAAGTTGAAGTTGCTAGGTAGAAACAAATCAATGGTTTAATATTTAACACTTTACAACGACTTTCTATTGATTTTAGATAAAGGCTCCACCTACTTCTAAAAATCCAAGTGCAGCACTCCAAGGATCAGGGAAGATTACAAAGAATCCTACTTTTCCACAACTTCCACAGGTATGCCACCTAAAGAAAAATCATTGAATAGAACCAGTATTTTTTCTTATTGAGAAAAAGAAATGGCTAACTAATGCATTGGCAGAGATAAAAGCCTTGAATTCTTGAAATGAAATTTGAGTTTTTTATACCTATTAATTTTCATATTTGAAGAAGCCTGTTGCCACACGGAGAGAATCTTTTATATTGAAGCAATCAAAGGTACCCGGAAAGCCTAGTCCAATTTCAACTGTATCATCCAAAAGGATGTCAACTGGTGAACATCTCAAGGCAAAACGAATAATCGGTGGTTAGAACTTTGCTTCAACACAATTTTTTTTTTTTCATTTCTCATTTTAGCAAAAGGCTTACTTCTAAGTTATTGTTCACATGTTTATTGATCTCTTTCAGACAAAGTCAGTTCGGTACCAAAACCAGCTGTTGTTCGAGACTCACACGGCATTTTGCCTAAATCTACTCTATCATCCAAATCCCCTTCAGTCCCATCATTCTCATCAAAGACAAAATCAGCAACTTCCACATCTGCTGGAACTCAAAAACCACCTTCATCTCGCTCAGCTGTTAGGACTCCATCAAAAATTGCTTCAACAAATAAAACTGAGTATGGTTCTTCAAGTCTCTCAAGTTTGATGTCTGTGAATAAGCTCTCTTCTAGTGTTTCACCTGCTAGCTCTATCAGTGACTGGTCTTGTGAGTCATCGTCATCAGCTTCTATGGCTAAAAATGTGTATAATAGTTCAAGGACCAGCCTTGAAAGTAACTCGAGTAAACAGATCTTATCAGACACTGATGTTGAACGCACAAATTCTCCGAATCCTCAGAACAATTCAAGCATAGAAGGTCTGGAAATTCAGCATACTATGTTTACCAGTTCAAGTGCCAAGATTGCTCCCGGAGGAACTGTTCTTCCTCCAGCTCCTGTGAAACCTTCTGGTCTTCGACTTCCTTCACCCAAGATTGGCTTTTTTGATGGGGTGAGTTTTGCATTCTCATCTCTTTTAGTATCCTTTAGTTTTTTGCTGTTGTGATAGCTTCGCTAAATTTTGATTTTTCTTCTATTTCTTTTTCATCTCTACGTATTATTGCAATGCATTAACTGAGGTTCCATACCATTATGCAGGTAAAGTCATCAGTGCGCACTCCACGTGGGGGAATGCAACCACACTCTGTTGTACCTCGTGGCTTGCCAAAACATGCAGCAGGAAATCCAAGTGACAGTCAAAGGAAAGCGAAAACTGGAAAGCTGCCAGCAGCCAGATCTATCTTGTCAGCTGAAAACACAGAACCCCCTAGCCAGCAAAATTCACTTCCAGCTCCTCTTCATGAATCGTTAAATATTGAAATAAAGTCATCTAGTGCTTTGCAGAATCTCAAAAGGTCTTCTGACTCGCCAAAGGAAGTCCAATGCAAACTACATCTTACAACTGGGTCAGGTAACTTGAAGGCCAACAATATGGTGGCCGAAGTGCATCAAGTTGGTACACTTGACAACGAAATCACTGTTACTAATGGAGGCCATAACACTTGTGTTTCAGGTGCTGCTGATCTTAAAAAAGATTTGCATCCACTAAAAGGTGTCGATAACAAGGAAAATGTTCAATGTGATTATCAGATTGATTGTTTGAGCAAACAAGTTGCACTTACGGACATAAATTCCCAGACACAGGAAAAGCTCAATGGTGATTCTCTTTCTTTCTCGCATAATGATACTAGCATGCAAGATAAATCTAATGGTTTGGAGCTATCAAATCACACGGAACTTGTTGATTGTCTCAAAAGGGAAGAATCATTAAAAAGTTCACCTACTCCGTGTCTCAGTGTCCCCAACCAGCTTTAAACTTTGATATGCAAGTCCCAACAAGGAGAGCTAGATTCCTTGTGCAATATGGATGACACTAGCTACAGATTCAGCAGTTAAAGAGGTAAAACCGACCAAACCATTATTATGGAAGAAAGTAGCTAAGGTGATTTAACGGAGTTGAACTATGTTTTATTTGAAATTGCTGTTTGTTGCTAAAGGTGCAACTGTAGAAGTATTGATTTGATCATTTGATGTAATACGTCAGTCATTGTGGAAAGCCTATCATATTGGCTACATGCTCAACCAATGACTTGAATTTTATATAACCTGCGTTTCCTTTTCTGATAGCGTAGTGTGAAATTCTTGTGTTTCGATTGAGACTCATTTTTGTTAACATGCACTTTTAATGGGTAAAATCCTTTAAAATTGTTTGAAATGGTCAAGTATATTTTGTCCCTCAAGATCCTAAACTCAAATGAAAACTACAAGAAGTCACCCAAAAAAAAAAAAAAAACACTACAACTACAACGCTTTCATATGCAAAAGAAAGTGAATTTATACTTATAATTAAAATACTAAATATGAATGCTTTTTCAAGAAATTGCAATAAGAAAGTGAATTTATATTATAAAAATACACATAAAAGATTGGAATGGACAAAAGGTTCAAAGACAATTACCAATAAACAAGAATACACATATCATTCATTTATTTTTAATTAACGAGGAACAATACTTTTAGGATTCAAATATTTCATGTGTACTTTTGTTTCTATATATAATCTTTTGTGCACTTTTGTCCATTTTTTTTTAAAAAAAAATCTTAAAAGAAGTCTGAGAAATAATCCAAGTTTCCAAAGAAGGACAAATAATACCCAAAGAAATGACTAAAATGTAAGGATAAGTTAAATTTCTATTTTTTCATTTTAACAGGACAACACCTATAATAAAATATTGACATCTAAAAATCTCATGCATAAAAATACAAAAGGCAGACTTAAATAGATGTTTATTCAAAATTTACATTTTCCGGAAGTTTATAATTTCAAAAATTTATTGTTATTGGAGGGTCATACTTCCAAAGTATAAACCGGGAATATATAATTGAAACATTTGTCGGAAAGGTTGTAACTTGTAAGTTCAAATATGAATTTTACCAACATAAAAGCAATAATACAACTGCAGGAAATTATACTCGGCCAACATTAGAGGAGAACCCCAACATGAACAACAATGATATCTTGCATTCAAAACTGGGTTTTCAAGATGATCTCGATACTAGAAGTGGAAGATGCGATAGATGTACTAAGCAGGTAATTTTTTTTCAACAACCAAAGGGCAATAAGCAGGGAATAACTACGGCCTAAGGCTTGGACATTAATCAAATCAAGTTCCATAACATAACTATTAAGAGATACAAAATTGTTCATAAATCCATCCAGTCTCACGAAGCAAAACCCATAAACATCCTTAGGATAAACTATATAATAAAAAAGAGCAGAACCATCCAACACATTTAAGACCTTGGCTTCTCCTTCTTCTCCTTGAAAAGAGCAAGGAGTGACACACCAGAGACCTTCACAACCTTGAACCTAACACCGGGAATATCACCAACAGCATGTCCTTTTCTTCCGAATCCGGCGATCAAAACTTCATCCTACACACATAAACAAGGCACATTATACAATGCATTCCACTTCAGTAACAAATTGTAAAGGATGAAGCAAAGAGAATAAGCAGTGTCGCAAGAATACATGACGATGATTACTCACATTCTCTTCAATGTAGTTTAAGCAACCATCATTTGGAACGAAAGCAGCAATCTTCTTCCCGTTCTTGATGAGTTGAACCCTTGCACACTTACGAATGGCAGAGTTGGGCTGCTTAGCCTCAATACCTCTGCACACATAACACAGTACTAATTTCTCAATATCAAATGTTTAATGTAGAATTATTCAAGACACACAAAGCTAAATTACACTTACATCTTTTCAAGGACAATGCCCTTGGCATGGGAAGAACCAGCAAAAGGTTTCTTCCATTCATTACCGAGATGGGACTTCTTGTATGACTTGTCTGCCCACCGCTGCCTTCTGCGGTGGGACTTCAGCTTGCGGGCAGCTCCCATTCCACGTGTCTTCCTGAAAAATTAGTAAAGTAGGGTTTAGTTACCCAACATCAGCAGAATAAGAAATCAGCACCGCTCTACCTTTAAGTCCTTAACAAATTTAAAAGATCACTATGTCTAAAAGCATGAATAAATATAGAAAGCTAATAAAAAAAACAAGGAAATTTCAAGTTTGTTTCCATTAATCTCAGAACAATGAACATAAACTGATAAGCAATCAATACACATCCCTATACATTGAACTAGTTAATACAATAACAAAGTTCGAGCCACATACTTGGAACATATTGCCACAATAATATAATGAAAAAGTGATTAGTTATAACAATAGATGAAAATCCGATCCAAACTGCACAATCCCTATACAGCTCAAAAACTTTTTTTTCAAAAAGGGCAAAATTTTGCAGATAGGAAGAAGCCATGAGAAAATTTGCCTCAGATAAATTCTGCTAAAAGTGACAACAAAATCAGTAAATGGATAGCACACGTTAAAAGCCAATAACTTAGTAGCTACCAGATCCATCGGGTTCAGCATTTAATCAAGAATTGAACAAACAAAAAAATTGAAGGAATACAGTGTTATAAAAACGAAAAAATAATTAAAAAATAAAAAAGCTTTCAAAATCAGTCATGGAAGAAAGCAATTTGTGTAGAATGTAATAACAAGAACAAGATTAACATTTGTGGAGAACGCATTATTACCCCATGATTGACGGAAGTTTTCTGCTGCGGGGCCTCGAGAAGAAGAGGAAGAAGATGCAGTTGAAAGACAGTGAGCAGCCGCAGTGATAAACCCTAGCCCTAAATTCAGTGTGGCATGCTTTTATAGAGATGAACACTTTTGGGTCAGGCTCCTCATTTTCTGGGCCTCCTAAATTAAAAACTTCTGGGTTTCATTTTCTATTGGGCTTTGGGATCTATTCTGAACTATAGTCCAGAAGGTTCACAAAACTATTGGGCCTTTGAGCAGAAAATTTGGGCCCTACCCCGTATGGTGCGGTGCGGTTTAATACTCTTATTCCCCTGTTAGGCCCAATAACTGATCTGAGTTTTCTGCCTTTTCTGGGCTTCAACCCCGTTGGTTAACCCAAAAAAATGAAGACACAACTACACCAAAAAAAAAAGATGACACAATAATTGCTTGTGTACTTTGTCATGCTAGCTTTAAGCCAAAAATCAGTATAAAATTTATGTTGGAATATAAAATGTAAATTAAAAATAACTTAAACAATACACATATTTATATACAAATATATAATAACGGATTTAATAATTAATTTTTAATATACAAATAATAATTTTGGTAATTTGTGTTTTTCTTTTAGTAATTTGTAGATGTTTAGGATGGGTGCAAAGGGAGTTGGTACATTTGTCAAATCATTACAAACGAAACAATCACCAATCAAATACATTTTTAGTATTTTATGAAAAAAATACATTATACTACTATAAATAAATTTGATTGTTGGGATTTGAAAATTTTTTTTATAACAGGTTTGATTATTTTATGGACTAATTATTTAATGGAAAAATAAAAATATATACTAAGTAATTTTTGGTATATATGAAGATTTTTTTTTTTTTTACCGAAAATATGTTGAAGAAGAGACTCAAACCCAAAACCTCTACTAAGAAAATAGGACAAAATGCCCTCATTGCCATATGTAGCATTTTTTTTTGTTGTGACATTTGTTGTATAATGTATAATTGGTGTTATTATCTAACTTGTGTTGAATAAAAAGTTGCATTTTATAGTCCAAGAAGTGGGGAATACATAATGGATAATTACATTATAGCTATAGACCACAGCTAGTGAAACAATACTGACATTAGTCTCAGATAATATTTGCACTTCCTTTCATCCATATAAATTTATCATCTTGCTACTTGCTACACACTATTCAGCAACAAGAATGTAATGACATGAAAACACATAAAGTGGGGGGGTCCCCATCAGCCACTTAAACCATCAACTGCTATCTGCATCATCATTAATAAGCCGCTCCATTTCATGCGGGGGATTGTATATCTACAATTTAAAGAAATATCTTTCACAAGATTTTGTCATAGATTTCTCCCATGGAACTGCTTAACATGGTCATGTCTCAAGCAAAACCAACCAGTACCTGACAATGGCAAATAAATAAATGAAAGGAGTAACATGGCATGAACAAGATTGGTGAGGAAAGCTACAAAGCGCAAAAACTCATGCAATTACTCATACGATTGTATATGACAAGATATAGATACAAAAATACGATAATGTTTAAAAATTACAAGATATTAATGTAAGTTATTGTAACCATAACACATGTGCGGTAACTATTTAAGGTTTAGGTGCATCATAGTCATAGATGGAATGATGAGAACAATACCCGGAACCACTTCCTTGAGCTATTGGTGACTCTTCCTCCATAACACTCCAATCCTCTTCTTAAAGCTACTCTTCTTCTTTGGTGACTCTTCATCAGTGTCTTCTAAATAAGTTGTACTCAACCTGCCAGTAACAGAATTGAAGCTACAATCAAGAGACCCATTTCTCTCCACAAATTTCCCATTGTTGTTTCCAGAAGAGAGCATAGATGCTGCAGCTTCTGCTGCCTTTCTCCACTGGTCTGACTGAACCTTCAGTCTCCTCAGCTCGGCCTCCAACTCCGAATTCACGGCCTGTGCGGCATCCAACTGCTCTGTAACGCGTGCCACTTTCCGCTTACTTTTATCGGCTTCTTCAGTTATGTAGCCAAGTTTCATCAATGCCTCTTTTTCTGCAACCTTTGCAGCTTCAGCTGAAGCAACAGCCTCCTCAGTAATTTTATTCTTGTCCAATTCCTTCTTTATTTCCATCTTCAGCATACAGTTTTCTTCAGTTATAGTTTGCAACTCAGTGTCTCTGTCTAATATTTTTGCCT
>JASCZI010060429.1:51486-61737 GCA_036250425.1 Stylosanthes scabra
TGTGGCAAGCTCAAATTCCCTTTCTCTAGTTTGGTTTTCCTTGATCCTAGAGTTTAACCCTTCATTCTCCTGCGAGATACTCAGCAGCCAAGATTCCTTTTCCCTCAGGTTTGCCTTTAGTTCTTCAGCAGCTGCTGTAGCTTTCCTCAGTTCCTCACTTAATTCAGCTTCTCGCTGACCAGATTCCGATTTAGTACGTTCTAGTTGTTCACAAGCACTTCTAATCTGCAATGTGCTTTGGATATATTCTTCATGGCACCTTATCTCGGAGGCCTCCAATGCAGATTTCAACTGCTCTACTTCAGACTGTGCAGAGCTAAGCTCAGCTTTGAGCCGGTTTATCTCCTCAACTTCACCATTTTCCCACACATGTTCTTGTTCATCAGTTGGACCTAATATAATTTTGTTAGCACCACTAACCAAATTAGCCTCCAGAATGCTCACAAGTCCCTCCAATGATTTTATTTGAGTTTTTGACTGTTCCAACTCTGAGGAAACAGATTCATACTCTTCTTTAGCTTTTATGCCATCTTCGCGGAGTGCTTCGATGGTATTATTAGCAGTTTCCAGTTGCATTTGCATTTTGCCAACCAACTCTAAGGCCCGGGATTCTGCCACTCTGCAATCACTCACTTCCTTTTTAAGACTTTCTTCAACGGAGAGAGCATTGGCAAGCTCCATCCTCAAATCTTGAATCTCAGCATGAGCTACATCTTTGTTGTTTGTCTGAGAAGCTTCAGAGTCTATCCTTTCAAGCTGTGTTTTCAGTTTCTGTATTTCGTTCACGGCGGATAACAAAGCAGCTGAGTCCATTGACTGCTGCCTCTGGACAGCCTCTAGCTCTGATTGCCATGCTCGATCTCGATCCTGAGAAATTTTGCGAAGTTCTTGTAGCCGTGCTTCCTCAGAGGCAGAAAGGTCCATAAGCTGCTGATTAGATTCTTCCAGCTCTTTTGACAGGGCTAAAAGCTGCATCTTTGCAGCCTCAGCTTCCTGTTGAGCTTTTCTCTTCCATAACTCAGATGAGTTAAGTTGATCCTTTGATTTCTTCAGATCTTCTTGAAGCTGAGAAATCTGAGACTCCAATTCCTGGACCTTGCTGGATCGTTTTTTCTAGAGCCAAATGAATAAAATGAAAAACATCAATGACATAAACATTTTAGACACACACATATATAAATACACATGCATAATATATTAATGAAGAAATCAACTAATTAAACTAGAAAAATAAGACAATTTAGAGTATACTGCCAAAGAAATTAACGGTCTTAGATTGCGCCATAAGCCAACTTGAAATACCTCAGTTATTGGACTTTTTGGTGAACGATGCTCAATGACTTTTGGACTCCTGCTATCTTTTAGGGACTTTCTTGCAGGGTTTGGAGAGGAGGTAAGTGACTCGGAATCTGAGTTTGGTGTCTTCAACATACGAGCAGTCCGAGGGGTGTTTACCGGAGATTTCCTTTGAGGCATTTCTGATGTACTATTTCTGCTTAAAATCAGCCGTTAGACACATAGTATGCATAAAGAAAAGCAGAATGTGGATCAATAACCATCTTGAGATAGCACATCAATATACTTGATACACACATATGTAATCAGGATATACAAACATAATTGAAACACCACAATTCAGATAAATGTGTTGCTTTCTCAAGGATGGGCCAGAAACAAATTCTAATATAGCTTATTAACCCAAGTGAACACCAGCTAATATATGTTACGTTTTTGCATGGCATATACATTTTAAAAAGTTCACTCTGTTCACAATCTGCATCTAGATTCTGCGCAACAAATGTTCAGAAGAAAAATAGAAATTCTAAGCAAATGATTATATAATCATGGGATAATGAGAAACATATTCTTTTAAAGCTATACAGAGTGTAGAAATCTTCCACAGACACATTTAACGCCGAAACTCAAAATATCCCAATTGACAACTTAATATTTTCCATCTTTAAGGTAAACTAAAACTTTGCAACACTTAACCTTACTGCAATTGACAGCATTTGATCTCAACGAGGCATATATGATTGCCTCAAGAACAATAAGAACTAGGAAAAAGTTCATTCAAAGGGTTTCATCTTTCTGTTTACCAAAACACAAATAAGGATCCATTTACAAACATCTCTGAGGGGAAAAAAGAACAAGGCAATAAACAGTTTGTCAGGGCTAAAATTACATGAATCCATCCATAATTTTTTTTTAAAAGCAAGAGGAACAATCCTTAATCAATATACATAGACTCCATTAATCTTGGGCTATCCAGTAGTAACTCCAAATTGATACCAAAATTCATTCATAAGACTGAACAAAAGATAGAAAAAGTGAAAGTGTCAAATAATGACAATGTTACCTTGGTGTATGCATTTTTAACCTCCAAAGTGAAAAAGACAGGCAAATTGGACGGCCCCTGACCCACTATTCCTGCAACAGGAATCTGAGTAAGAGCAAAAAAGATGAAAAGGAATTTGATTTATAAGCAACAGAAAAGAAGCAACAGATCACAAATGAATAGCTAATCATGAGGATTCAACAAAAGTAAAATAAAATAAAGAATCTAACAAACAAACAGCACATAATCCCTTCAAAGAAACTCCAAGTAAACTAACTCCACTACCACCTACCAAATCTAAAAGCACAATCAAATAAAAAGCAAAATAAACAGAAACATCACACTAAAGCTCTCAAATAACAGAAAAAATTAATTTGCAACACTTTGGACATTTTTACCCTTTGGTGTACTAGTGAATGCTGCACCAAACATTGAATGCCCTAAGACTTATTAATTATGGATATGTATAAATGTCTGGGCACACACCAGTGACCACTCAGAAAACCACAGTTTCACATCTCTTTCATGGTTCAGCTTGCAGAAAGAGATATTTTGTTCTTCTTTTTTTTCTTTTTTTCATTTTTTTTTTCATTTTCAATCTGTAGCTTAGCCACTGGAACAGTGCTCACGTGTTGCACATAGTATATTTTCGGATTCCTCGAAAAAGCTTTTTCAAAGTGGAAGATTATTCATGTCCAAAAAAAAAAAAGTGGAAGATTATTAATTTATATATGAAGCTCACAAAAGCAAAGAACAGATTAATTAACTGCCTCCATTTTTTCCCTCTCTTTTTTCTCAGTGAAACTCCAGTTTGCGGAAACATGAGTTTGAAGCGTTTTATGAATGCAGAGGAGTAATATATTCGTAAAAGAAATGGAGAATCCCAGATCTAGAACATGCAGTGCGAAACAGAACAGAAGATGCAAAGGAACTTATAACAAACAAGTAAAATGCAAAAGAAAACATGAAAATGAATGGTGAAAGGTGAATGCATAAGTAAGAATAATGGCGATGATGATGAGTCCTTCGTAAAGAAAAACAGAAAAGAAAGATAAACGAAAGGCAATAGCGAAGAAGAAGCAGACAGAATGTAGTTGAGAGAGAGAGAGAGAGAGAGAGAGAGAGAGAGAGAGAGGTAGAATGGACTTACGGTGAATAAGAGGAGGGTACGGTGGTAAATGGTAACGGAGAAGATGTAAGAGAGGGTGTTAGTTAGGATTTACGAGGGAGTAAGCATTGGAAAGTGGAAGGAAGATGGTGGTGGTAGTGGTGGTGGTGGTGGTGGTGGTGGGTGTTGAGTGAGAGTGTGTGTGTGTGTGTGTGTCAGGTGAAGAAGAAGCAGGCAACAGCTAAAAGACGTTTCATGCTGAAGAGTGCATTAATGCAAACACTGCTTTCCTTGCACGCGCCCCTCACTGCTCTCTACTTGCCATTGCCATTGCATCCAACTGTCTAACATTAGATTCTCCCGTAGAAATATGGGAAATGTCTATCTTACTACTTAAAATATCAAATTACCAAAATAAACATAAACAATATTTATATACACGCAAAAAAAATTATCCAAATACCAATAACATATACAATTATTGTAACTCAACAAGTAGTTTTGTTCAGCCAAATACAACCAACTCATTTATTTTTATCTAACCAAGTTACTTAGTTGTTCAAAATTACTTATTCAAATAACATTATCTTAAAATATATATATTTTAAGGTTTTTTAAAAATTAAAATAGTAAAATGCCTTTATAAATATATCTATCCATTCAATTAAAAAAAAAGCTTTTATTTTTTTTTAATCAAAGGCAGTTGTATTTTATTTCACTTAATAGAAAAAATGAATACATATGATTTGGGTTCAATTTGGACAATCAAAAACAAAAAAAAGTGGGATCTCCACATAAATTAAAGATGTAAATATCAAATAAACTTAAAGAGAAAGATACTAAAAAACAAAGAAATATGTTATCTTTGAAACTCAAGGTTGATCTCAATGACGAAGGCAAAAACCATTTGGAGAAGATGCGGCTTCGAAGATATGCTGGCGTGGGAGAGAGTCGTGGATATTTTTTTCGTAGACCATAGTACCCTTAAGATTATGTAAAAACCACAAGATCGCAATTTAAATTCCATAGTATTCGAGATTAATTGTTGGTTTCATAGATAAAACCATTCTCGGAAGAGTAGGATATACTGATCCTTTCAGTTTATGGAAGGTCAGTGGTCTCTCCAAACCCTAATACTTCTTGCAAAATACTCTTATGTCATTTTGAACACCTGATTATCTTGAAATTTGCCTCCATTGTTCGGGATACAACAACAAAGAGTCTTCTAATAAGTCTATTCAACACAAATCTTCACTTTTTCTTTAATATCTTCTGAGTCCTCTAAATGAACAAGAGAAAATTTTAATCGAAGAGGCACAACAGAAAAAACCCTAACAGGATACAAAAAAAAAACTCTAGCAAAATCCTAGAGTATAAGAGAAACCCTAATATGGTATAAAAGAAAACTCTAGCAGAACACTAGAGCACAAGAAAAATTTCTAATAGGACACAAGAGAAAACTCTAGCTAAAGTATACTAGAAAACCCTTTTATTTTTCTATTGTCATCCAAATTTAATGTACGAAACTTTATTATTTTTATACTTAATGCACATAAATAAACACTTATATTTATTATACATATATTTCAACAATAAAAAGTAAACAAGTCAATTTTAGTCACACATTATAACAAAGTACAAAGATCAGCCTTGTAAGAAAATTCTTTTACTAAGTTTTGTAAGAAGTTAAAAAAGTTTTTTTTTCCCTCTCATTTCAAGCATACTTGAATTTATAATATTTCTTCCAATTAGTTTTCGCATGTTTTTAAGATGCTTAGAAAACCCTTAAATATTTTATTTGCAAACACTTAGAAAACAAAAATGCTTTAAAAAAAAAAAAAAAAACTCTTGAATAAATTTTACCAAATGCACCTAAATAGAACAAGCACAAAATTGAAAATTATTTTATTGCGAGGGGAGTGGCCGCAACTGGCAAGTTGGCAAGTGTGCAATTCCCAAGCAATAATGAGAATCCAATCTTATTCTTAACTCTCTCATCTCCAACGGTTCCTATCCCAACCAAACTGGCAAATCCTTCGTCTTCATCATTGTCTTTTTACTTACCAATATTTTAATTCTTAATGTTACTACTTGTTCATGCATAATGGACCTCACCTAACCTCCCCTTTCTTTTCCTGGTACCAATTTCGATTTCCTAATCCTAATCCATGTGAAGAAGAAAACCCGAGAATCTGTTCATCACATTTACCTTGTCCCTTTATGAAGCATCAAGACTTAGAAGTTAGTATTTAGTAGAATAATATAATATGATATGATTTGATTAGAGGACAAAAACTTAACCACGCCTCCAATCCCATGTTTTTTATTTCACTCACTGCCGAATCCCAAAAACTTCCTTTGAAAATTGAAGTGAGTGCAGCCACGGTCAATGCAAATTTCTATTCAACTTCAACATTTTGTGCAGGTAATAGTAAGTTAGTAACACTAACACTGATCATGTTTGTCCACATACAAATTCGAAGCATGTGCACATAAGGGCCACTAGTGATACTCAATCGAGTAAAGACAGCAGAGGTTCCTCATTTGATTGGCAGAAATAAGAAATTATATTCATAATATTTCTTGACATATTACTAATTTTATATTTTCCTTTTATAATATTAAAATATATGTTGTTTATTTTATTATTTTTATTAATTATTTTTAACAATAAAACTGAAAAGTGTAAATATTCTCTTATTTTTTAAAATAAATTATGTTTTTCGCCTTTAAAATTTTTGAAACACTTTTAAAACAATTTTTAGTGTTTAATTTATTTCAATTTTACTTTTATTGTTCACAATCAATTGTCCAATAATTGTTTTTCGTTCAAATTTATCTTTAATCATGTTAATAGTCAAAAAAATTAGTAGAATTGAAAGAAAAAAATAAACGTTGAATAATAATATTATAAAAGAAACTTCTAATGGAAAAGTTTGTAAGTCTTCAATGCATTTACCTATATCCAAATATTATTGCCATTATAATTTTTAGTGGTTAATTTAGAAATGTATCCCATGAATATTTATTGCTTTATTTAAAGTTTCAAATAAATTTGTCTTCTATCATTAACATTTTTTTGTTTTATGCATCTTCTCAACTCACTATTTTCAATCTATACATACATCACTTTCTAAAAAGTTTCTTTTTAATACATGCATACATCAAATCACGTACTATTTTATGTTGTAGTTTTTCTTTAATACTAGCAAAATTGAAATTTTTATCATTCTGGATTTTCTTATATTATTTTATACTATTTTATCTTTATGTTTTATTAGATTAGATAAGTTTACATAATTAGATATTTTCCAAATTTTCCTACAAATACATGTATTAATGGGTTTTTTTTAATCCATCCCTACTAATGCATCTAATTTTTCAAACACAAATACTAAGTCATCTTATTAGCTCAAAAAATATGAAAGTATTAAGTGTATTTTTTTTTTGGACAGAGTATTTTTTTTCCTTTCAATTTTTGGTTAGAAAAGTACCAAGTTTTCTAATATATTTTTTTAAAAATTTTTTGGACAGTTGTTTGAGTCCACAAAGATCTCTTGTTTATTCTTTACCTTTCAGGGCTGGATCTCTTGTTTACATAATAAAGCCCAATAACTAAATTTTGTTCCGGGGATCCCTGAAAGAAACAATTCTTGGGCTTGCTGCATTTGTCCAACACTTAAAAATAACAAAACAAAACAAAACAAAAAGGAAAACACGTCCAAAATAAAAGGGAAAAGGATTTTGTCAAAAAAAAAAAAGGGAAAAGATGGAAGTTGGGTGTGTGAGTGTGTAGAGTGCGTACGTTCGTGATATAATGCCTCGGATTGGAGATTGTTGTTCAATCCATCCGACCAAAAAATAAAAAAAGGAAAAATGATAGAAGGAAAGTAGTCGAAAATAATAATGTATGTTCATTTAAAATTATTTATTTATAAAAATTTAAAGAATGAAAGAACAAAAATATATATAAAAGAGTTTGGAGTGAATAAAAATATATGCAAAATTTGTAATAGACAAAAGTATATTCCAAAATTTTATTTTTTATGAATAAAAGTATCATACTGTTAACGAGTTTGTAAAATTTATGGTATATTTATGTTTAAAAAAACAATTGTACTACGAAATCTACACTATCTAGCTTATAAGGAGCCAATAAAATCATAATAGCGGAACTCCATCCAAAAAATAAAATGAAAGCAACCCGCCTTCCTTTACATTGGCTCCTTAATTTGTTATCTAATAAGGACTCTCAATAATTTTTCTTAAAAGAAAAAAAAATTGTGCTGTTATTTTAGAAAGTAAAATATCACATCTAAAATTTGTTGGCTCTCATTTAAGAAAAAAATAGTAATAATTTTGTAATCTCGGCTGTATAAAAAGAGAGTAATAATATGTTAGTTACTTGATGAATATTTAACTTTAATAGTTAATAAGTGTTTAATTTAATTAATAGACATTAATATTCATGAAAAATAATATGACAATCTAAAAAGAACATTAAAAAATGTTATTATATTTTATCTATTTCTATTTCATATTCCTTCTATATAAAAAGAAAATAATAGTAGGTTAATTATTTTGTCAAAATGTTTAACTTTAATAATTGATAATTGTCCAATTTAATAAATTAATACTAATACTCATGAAATTTGATATAAAAATTTTATAAAAATCATAAAAAAATCATTATATTTTATCAATTTTTATTTTAATATTATTGTTATGAGTAAAACAAAACATATATATTATTATATCATTGAATTTTATAAATCAATATAATAAATAATTTTATTATAATAATTAATGTAAAATAAAAATATTAAATTATTTGTACCTCCGCAAGAGTAATAGTCAAATAATAATTATGTAATAAAGAGGTGTTACCATGCATAAGGTAAAGAGTTATATTATTTTTATTTTAAAAATTAACACAAATAAAATAAAATACTTCACATAATTAATTATCAAAAATTTTTTTATCTCTTTATCATTATGCTCCTCTCCATATCATCCACCATAGTCAAAATAGGGTGAGTTATTCCGTAGGGCTCGCTAAATGAGCCCTTCTTTGAGGCTCGTACTTTTTTATGTATGTGTCAAGCATGGAGACAGTGCACGTGTAAAGGCACTCAAGATACATAATTTTTTGTTGATGTATATTATTTTTGTGTTATATATAATTATTTGTATTATCATATGTTGTATTAATATGTTTTGTGAGTTTTTTGTATCGATATTATTATTTTTCATATTGTAAATGAGATGTACGAAGGTGTATAGTAATTTATTAGTATTATTCTAATTTAAAATTATAAAAAATTAATATATTTGACTATTTTTAATTTAATAATTATTAGGTATGAACTTTACATTAACTAGATTATTAGTGAATTTCTAAGTTATTATTATTATTATTATTATTTCCAAATAAATTATGAAAAGGCCTTTACTTGAAAGGTAAAAAAGAAATTAAGCCATAATAATTTTTTATTTTGGAACAGTGGACCAAAAACATTTTCTTCTTTGTAAATGGGGTGTCTAAATCTTCAGATTGAGTCAAGCACACCTTTCCATAACTTTTCTGCGGCCTATCCGTGCACATGGACATCAAAAAACAAGATGAGACTATTTTCATAATTCTTTCTAAATTGGTGTGCTATGAGCTAATATACAATTCTATGTGAAACATATTATAATTATTATAAAGATGGGTAAACCTACTTTGTTTGGATATAGGAAGGAAAATAGAAGGAAAGAAAATGAAAGAAAAGAAAATGAAAGAAAAGAAAATAAAAAAAAGTAGATGATTTTATATGTTGTTTGGATTAAAAGAAAATGAAAGAAAAGAAAATGGAAGGAAAATTTTCTTTTGTTTGGATGAAAAAAAAAATGAGAAAAGAGAAAATCATGATATAGTAAAATTACCAAAATATCCTTATGTAATATTCATTGTAAATTTAAATATATTGATGTATTGAAGTAATTTTTTTAGTAAACAATATAAAAAAAACACATTTAATTTTACTTTGACAACTTGAATATATTATTTTATTTAAAAAATATATCATATAAATAGTAAAAAAAATTATTTACATTTTTCTGTTGCTTTTTACATGTACTACCATGAAAATTCATTTCACTATTTCTCTAGCAAACATAAATGGTTTTTCTTTTAACATGGAACGTGAATGGTTAACTTATAACCAAAAAAAAATATATATAAATTGCTAATAATAAGTTATATAAGTAATTTCAAATGTTATATAAGTGAATTGTTTTTACTATAAAATATACAATATTATCATCAGAGGTTGCTAGTATATAGTTTTTGCTATATATCACTAAAAAATATCAAAAGACTAACAGTAATTCTGAAGTCAATAGGTTATAATCGTACTGCTCCTTCAAAAAAAAATAATTCTTCATAATTAGTGTCATTGGCACGCCAACTCCCAAAAAAATAATTCTATACAGTTAGAACCATCTTCTGTCATCTTCTTCCCAAAAAACAGTTCTTCAAAGTTAGAGATTTTCAAGCGTTATGATATAATTCTTCATCATTAGTTCATTAGTGTACTCCAACTTCCAAAAAGTTAATTCTATAAAGCTAGAACCATCTTCTTTCATCTACTTTCCAAAAAAGGTTCTTGAAAGTTAAAGCTTCTTAAGCATTACGATTCCTGCACAAAAAAAAAACCGATACATAGTTAACCAAAAAAGCAACATACATAAATCACTTAACACAAAGATTCGGTTTTGAACCTATGCATGATAACTTGTGACAACAAAAAAACAGAAAATC
>JASCZI010060429.1:66347-76782 GCA_036250425.1 Stylosanthes scabra
GGAATGAAGTCACACAACATGGAGAAAAGATGATGTCTAACCTAAACTGGCGGTGAAGGCCTACAGGGGAGGAGAAGAGCAGTAGCCACCTAACAAGTATAAACACAGCAACACTAGTCGTCACCTGAGATGATGCAACAACAATGACGTCATTGGATAGCGCTAGAGAGTCATCGCAGAACCAGAGAAGTAGATACACTTACCTTCGATGATACACACAGGCAGAAAGCCTCCTGGCGACACTCCAAGTTGGGGATTTGGTCTGAATTCAAAATTTTGAGGTCGAAAGTCAGAAATTGAACATGAAGAAATGTTAGGTTGTGAGAGATTGTGAAACTTACTGTTAGAAATCCATGTTCTTCAACTCATACTGGGCCTTTGATTTGGGTTGGGTTTCACACGATTCTGTCTAGGTCACGACAACGGTGAATCTACGGTGACACAGTGGATGAGGATGGTGAAGCTACACAGGAGAACTACGCCGTGTTTTGCCAGAGTGAAAAAGTGTTTTGGGGGAGAGTTTGTTCTTGTCTTCTTGTGTTTTAATTAGAGGGGTATATTAGTCATTATGTCATGTTCTTTAAGCTTTCTCTTCATTTTCATAGTAAGTATGCGAAGAAAAAAAATGAGTGGGGTGCACACCACTTTTTTCATCTCACTTCAATTTTCACCTCTCATCCAAACGGTGGAAAATGTAGTTTTTCATCTTTTTCTTTCTCCACATTTTCTTTCTTTTTATTTTCTACCTATCCAAACAACCTGACCGGTCGAGCCTCAAAGGAGGGCTCATTTACCGAGCCGTACCGAATAACTCACCGTCAAAATAGTGGTAGATGAGCAGATAAGTAGGAAATTGTTGGTGCTTATTTTTGAAGAAAGAAGTGAAGTTTGATGAGAAAGAAAAGATCCCGATGACATTGAATCGATCCAGGCATGTGATGCTGAATTGCAATTGCTGCTCATCTGACACTGCCACCGACAACTGTCCCCACTCCCCCCCTTTCCTGCTCACCAAATCTCCTTTCCTCAATCTTTTCCACTTCCTAGTACACATACATTTCCTCCCTTTCAAATTCAACATCCATTATTTTATCACATTCTTCCATAATCAAATTTCTTCATTCAAATCTTTCCTTTTTTTATTAACTAAAATTTTTATATAAATTTACAGTTATATTGAAAATACATTAAAAATCAATTATATACATAGATAAATTATCATTATTTTAATGACTAAATTCTCTTATACATGTAATTTTTTTTTTATAAATTTAACATAATTGATTTAAATCTAAACAACATATAGTCGTATAAATTAGTCAATAGTATAATTATTGTTTTATTGTTCAGGAAAAGTTCCAGATACTCCACAGTGTATAATAATAATTCAATAATTTTAATTATGTATATATATTTATAATAATTTTATAATTGAGATTAAGAACTAAAATTATTAAATTATTATACACTTAAAATGCATTGTATTGTTTATATTACACTCTTTAAATGAAATTTTCTTCAAATCATGAGTTAGTACAAAATTATTTGAATAATTCTATGGTGAAAAATATTTTACACATATATAATAAAGAGAAATATTACTTTCACTTTAAAAATTAATAAAAATAAAATAAATATATTTTATACTATTCACATTTAACTATTCATCAATTAATTTTTTTTTTCTTCATCATTATTTTTCTCCACCCTAGCATACACCAAGTTATTTATACATCAAATTGCTTTTAAGACTCAGTCAGTGACCATTCTATCAAAATTAGAGCAAATGGGTTTAGTGGATAGCCATAGCCTAAACAAAATGACAAAAATCGCTGCTGCTAACAAAGTTCCTGGTCATCTGTAACCGAATTGGTTATTCACTTATCCTTTCATATTTTCTATTTTCCCTTGACCGTCATAAGTTATCCTTTTTCACTCTCAAGTCTCAATAGATATACTCCAGCTTACTCTCTCTTGGCATTGAAAATTGAAACACTACCTACAAGGCTACAATTCACCACAACACAGTAACGAATTTTTACCACACACAGTAGCAGTAGAAAATCAAGGAAATAGGCCTTGTGATTTTCACCGGGGCACATGTCTCACCACTGTCAGAATAACAATAGAGTTACTGCTTCTGCTACCCACTCCACAGTCCACATTCCATTCCACACTTACTTTTTTCCATTTTCCTTCTTTTCTTTATTTGGTTAGTTAGTACTAGCTAGTAGCTACTACTACTATCTCCCTCTCCTTCTTTTTAGTCTTTTCCTTTTGTTTTTATTCAACACTTCGCTTCCAGATCACGCATCCGAGAGACACACAGAGAGAGAGAAGAAAAAGTAGCAGTTAATCGAATCGAATGATTCGCGTTCTATCACCATCATTATCTCCACTGAAATCCATTCTCTGATGTCATAAACCGTTTTAATTTCACGAGCTATGAAACTCTGCTTCCACTGAGTCCAAACAATTAATTTAATGGCGGAGATGAGAGTCACGAATTCCTGGAGCGATGAGCTCGCCAGTCTCATGGACGACGATCCGGTTGCTTTTTCTTCTTCCACGACGTTTGAGGTGAGGAGATCGGTGTACGCGCCGCCTCCGCCGACGCTGGAGGAGCCGGTGACGGTTGCGGAGGGGGAGGAGAGCTTCAAGGAGCAGGCGATGGGGTTCTTGATGGCATGGTGCGAGATACTGATGGAGTTAGGTAGGGGATGCAGGGACATACTGCGGCAGAACTTGCTCAACGAAGATTCCTTCGTTTTCAGAAACCTCGCACCGCCTTGCGCTAAGGTCTCAAAGAGATTGAGTTTCCTCAACGATTTCTTGCCCGAAGATCGCGATCCCTTCCATGCCTGGTCCATCGTCGTCTTCGTTTTTGTTCTTGCTCTCGCAGGTTCGTTTCTTATTCCAATTCCATCTGGTTTGAGTGATGAATTTGTTTCGGAGAACGATTTATACATATTAGTGTCATAGTAATCTTCTTGAAGTAATTACTAATTAGGAGGATAAATATTTTTTCCTTATTATATTGTTATTGAATAAATGTCATATTCCGAAACAGTCATCCTAATATATCCTTCTAATTTTTTAAATTCTTTTTATTACTTTTTAAGTTTTTATTATTAATTTCATAAATGTGTTTGACTTTTACTTTATTTAGGAATTAGAAGGTTGATAAGAGGGATATAATTAGTATCATTGTTCATTTGTTGTTAGTGATAATGAGATCATTGGTTACTGCAGTCAATAAATCCTCATGTATATTCTGTTCTATCAGATTTTGGAACAAGTTCTGTAATTGCTTAAACAATTAGAGTAATCTGTTACAAGATTTACTGACTTTATGAATGTTATTTGCAGCTATTAGTGTAGATCCTAATCATGATTCTCTAACTGAGGTGATGAAGGTTCGCACGCACCCTCCTAGTGCTAGTCGCATATTACTTCCAGATGGTAGAAATATGTCTTATTATGATCAAGGTGTTTCAGCTGGCAGAGCTAGATTTTCTCTTGTTGCTCCACATTCTTTACTTTCGTCTCGGTTAGCAGGTATAAGAAGTGGTTTAGTTTTTTTTCTTCTTAATAATCAGAGGAAAGGGCTTTAATTGTATATTATAAGTATTCTTATCAGCAACATACACTGCCAATTAGAGTTCTAATCTTTTATTATCTTGCTCCCCATCAATGAAAGGTATACCTGGAGTTAAAGCATCATTGCTTGAAGATTACGGTGTTCGATTGGTCACATATGATCTTCCTGGTTTTGGGGAGAGTGACCCTCATCCCACCAGAAACCTCAACTCATCAGCCATTGACATGTTACATTTAGCCAATGCTGTCAATGTTACTGATAAGTTCTGGGTACTATGCCATTCAAGTGGATGCATTCATGCCTGGGCATCACTCAGATATATTCCTGAGAGAATGGCAGGTTGTTATCCTTGATATATTGTCTGGTTACCTTTTTAGCACTCCCCATACATTCGGCATCTAATGTGGTTTATGGTCTTACCTGAGATTGCAGGTGCAGTGATGCTAGCTCCTATGATTAATCCATATGAACCTGGCATGTTTAAAGACGAGATGAAAAGAACTTGGGTGAAGTGGCTGCCAAAGAGGAAATTTATGTATTTCTTGGCTCATAGGTTTCCAAAACTTCTCTCTTTTTTCTACAAGAAGAACTTCTTGCCGGAAAATCATGATCAAATTGATAAGCAGCTATATTATTCATTAGGAAAGAAGGTGATTGTGTGATAATATTAGATCATGATCGAATATTATTGAGCATCGACTTTAAGCTGCAGTGTGATGAACTGGAATTCTGTCATGATCTTTTTCATATGTTCAGGATGAGATATTGATTGAAGAACCAGAATTTGAAGAATTTTGGCAGCGGGATGTGGAGGAGTCGGTTCGTCAGGGAAGTGTGCAGCCATTTATAGAGGAAATTATTCTTCAGGTATCGAAATGGGGTTTTGGCATAGAAGAACTTCGTCTGCAGAAGAAGTGTCAAACAAGAAGTTTACTTCTTTGGTTGAAGTCCATGTACAGCCAGGCAGAATGTGAATTAGCAGGATTTCCTGGCCTTATACACATATGGCAGGTTTGAACTCACTTATAAGTCATAACCTTCAGTGGCTATTGCTGCTATCATCTTCTACATTTTTTTTTGTTATATATCAGGAACTTTGTCTTCTTATCTGTAGTGGTATTCAAGGTTATTTCATTATGCATGAACAGTTCGTCAAAATTGAGTTTTGATCAACGTCTTCATGGTAGACGGTAGTCCAAATAAATGCCTTTTTGGCAATAAATTTGTTCAAGATAATTTGTCAATAATGCCTTGAATATTTATATTGTTCCGATTTTACTCATTTATTACTCTGATAAAAAATAACAATCAATTTAATGTAACAAGACAAAGCATACTAGGATACTATGAACATAAAATAATTTTTATACTACAATTAATCCAAATAAATGTCCTCTAAATTATTTTGCCACTGCCATAGAAAACATGATTCAGGGATTAACTTAATCTGTACTACAAAACAGACTCATAAACGCCCTCCTTTCTTTTCTTTGCTTTTACCCTTTTTATTTTACAGTTGAACTTGTTACAAACTACATGTGAGTCTGACGTTTCCTTCATGAATTTTGAACAGGGAATGGATGATAGAGTGGTCCCACCATCAACGATGGAATACATAGGACGGGTATTACCAGAGGCAATAATCCACAAGCTACAAAACGAGGGTCACTTTTCCTATTTCTTTTTCTGTGATGAGTGCCATAAGAAGATATTTTCCACTGTGTTTGGAACCCCTCAAGGTCCTATACAAGAACCACAAGAGGAAATTGCATACGAGGAAAATACGGAACATCTTATCCAACAATCTGCTTCTGATTCAGATACGGCATGACACGAAACTGCTGATACACACCACTAGTTAGTTGCATGTAAATAATAACACAGGCAGCTCCTATTTACCATAGATCTTCAAAGGAGAATATTCGTTACGATTCTTAAATTTTCGAATCATAAGATGACAAGAACTTCAAAATTGAGTCATAAGAACATTCTAGAATTATTACCAACGTTGTTTTACCTAAACTCCTCTTTTCCAAAGCCATTATGGCATTATGTACGTCACTGGAATGGAGGAGTTCTATTTTCTTCCATTGGCTTGATTGGAGCTGTTTTAAATTCTTATATTAACAACCATGTTTTAAAAATGCTTAATCGTGCCTTTAGAGTTTTGAAAGGCATATTTGGAAATATTAAGAACCTTAATTAACATAGTATATCACGGATGTTTATCTACAAAGAATGTGGAAAAACATGGATATCAAAATTACACGAGCCTCTCACATTACATTGAAGTTGGCTTAAATCCAACCGAAGCCGTAACATAAATTTTCTCACTAGGTAATCACTAATCTAGTTGGAATTGTAGTAAGGAGCGCTGTCTATTCTGTCTCTGGTCATGAGCAGAAAGAAGGAGAGGATTACACTCATTAGCTTCAAAATACTGACCCACCACCACCATTGGTCTTTCCAAGCATTACCTCTTTTGCTTCATTGATTTTGGATGCTAGGTAATGGCTTCCACCTGCATCTGGATGGTTTGCAACCATCACCCTCCTATGCGCTTCTTTAATCTTATCCGTCGGAGTTCGATCTCTGCCATTATGAAATTTTGGAACAGCATGAGACAAAATTATAGCAGAAATGCATGAAGATTGTTGAGTAAATAGATCAAACAATGCTTTGGTATCACATTGTGGATCCAAGTTATAATGAAGACTCCAAAAGTTTTAACTCTACCATCTACCCCTTCATCCAGGTTTGGGAAAAGATCTGCAACAAACCACGGCATAGGCAGAGCTCTGTTGAGTTGATTCCTAAACTAAGCAATCAAAATTAGGAACATTCATGAATTCAAGACAGCTGTCATTGCCAAAGACAATGACCCACACTTAGCAACATAAAATAGCTGATATGAACTTACTAATTCAACCACCGGCAAAGAAGCAGCACATTCAGTGCATGGCTGCAACCTAGTACCTAACATTATATAGCAGCTGCACCTCTCCCTAGCTTTGAATCATTAGCCAAAAACTCCAAAACTGCTTATACCGACACTTTGTTT
Organism: Stylosanthes scabra; assembly: GCA_036250425.1. NCBI lineage: Eukaryota > Viridiplantae > Streptophyta > Magnoliopsida > Fabales > Fabaceae > Stylosanthes > Stylosanthes scabra. The sequence goes on from JASCZI010060429.1 coordinate 73,010, forward strand.
AGTTTATTCATGGAAAACACTTAGCAGCAGGGTCACAGTGATATAGTTGTGGGACTAACTCCAAGGGTCTAATTTGCAAGTAATGTTCACCCAAAACTACATTGCAATTCATCAAGAAATGAATTCTAACCAAAATTTAAAATGCTTTAGGCCTTTTCCTGTTCTAAATCATCAAAATTGAATCATTATTTGAACAAAAAACGGTAGTATATTATTATTACCTAACACCAAGTACCAGAGCTGCTTCCCTCCTATTCATAGTAGCTTGGAAGCCGCCTTGATAAAATCTACGCACTGGAGGCGGCCTCGCCTTGAATGCTTGCCAGGCACGGATGCTGCATCTACCAGCAGCAGCAGCAGCTGCCACAGCAAGGCCTGCCAGAAAAGGTGTAGCCTGTTTCCAAGTTCAATGAATTCGGTAACTTCAATGATATCATGGCTTTGGTTTTTTATGTGAAAACTGAAAAGCGAAAAAAGAGAGAAAGCCTTACCATTCTGAAAATTGTTAAACCCTTCGGCAATGGAAACTGGTTAGGGGTTTGTGTTTCCTTTCCTTTCGCTTCGTTTTTTGTTGTTTCGCATTCATATCTTTCTTTCTTTCTTGGGGTACACGTAAAAGAGAATAATTATCATCAATGCTGCTTTTGGTCTTTCTTTGAGCAAAACGAACAATTTTTTTTTCGTGTACACTTGAAGAATTACTATTTTTTTTGTTAAAAAAAAATTAATGCAATTTCAACCGCAAACCCTTACATCCTGGTAGTTACATAATATCAGATTATATACTTTTTTTTTTAGAATACCAAAAAAAAAAAACTTTTTTTAAGGTATACATTAATCTCTTTAAAATTGAACTTATTTAACATTCAACACAAATATATTTATTAAAACTGAATAATTTTTTTAAGGTATACATTAATCTCTTTAAAATTGAACTTATTTAATATTCAACACAAATATATTTATTAAAAATGAATATTTTTTTTCAACACAATTTCTTTTTTATTTAAAGACAAATTCTAACTAATTTCATGTGAATTTCGCCTAAAAAAAAAGTTAACAGAAAAATAGTTTGTAAGAAATCATATTATAGAAGAAGAAAATTAAGCTTTATTTCTTCTCAACCCAAAGAAATTTTTTTAAAAAAAATAATAAAAAATAAACAAGACCAAGAGTCCAAGAGGGACGAAAGAGATGAAGGGGGGAGGGATTGGTGGTCCCAATTCAGTTAATACTTAAGAGCCTGGGTTGTTGGTCCTTTTCCTTTTCATTTTCCACTTTACTTTTTAAAAAAATTCCAAAAGAAATTAAGAAGGAATACATTTTTGATACATATTTATTTAATGAGATAATGCAATGTACACGTTTATAGACCATACATTTCATTTATAACATGAAAAATAATAAACATCGACACATAAAAAATTCACAATACACAAATATAATATACGATAGTATATATACACTTACATATAATATAAAAATAGTGTATATCAACATAAAAATTAAAATAAAAAAAAAGGATAAAAAATATATAAAGTATATATTGATATACGTAAATTAACTCATTTAAATATTTAACAATTATATAATACACTTTGTTTTCTAACACAAGTACACAACTATTACTCTAGTGTTACCAAACCATGAGGTCAATTAAAATTGAAAAAAACGAGAGATTACTTGTAAATAAATAATATCTAATCACATTCCTAATGATTCCACTCGGTTTCTAACTTAATTGAGGCAAGAAGTATCAAAATGAGTTGGCAGCTCCCATCATAATCACAATACTACAATGAGTTGGAAGTATGCACTTCAACTACCCCTACACAATAATACAATCATCCCCAACCAACCCTCAAATCAAAGAAGGAAACAAAGTAAGATAGAAAATACATAAATAAGCACCATATCAGATAATTAATGATGCTAATCACATTTACCAGCTATTATCAATTTATCATTTGTTTAAGCATTTTGTTTTGTATGTAATCTAATGATTCTTTGCATGGATGAGAAAAGTATCAAGAGCTAGTGCCGACAAGCATAAAATGAATGAGACAACAGAACAAAATGTACATTTTATATCACAATTAAAAAAAATCAAGAACTTTAATAGAATGATGATACTATTGTCTTGTCCTTGATGGGTCTATCATATGAACATCATGAATTCTTCCATCCCCTAAGGGCAGCAAATAGTGAGAATGAAAATGATACATAGAGATAAATAAATAAAATGTGTAAAGAAACTTTCACCCCAAATCAATAGGTTTCAAGAAACGTTAGGATACACATAATAATAATTAATTAGGATAAATAAACAAATGAACACTCAACTCAAATAAACTTGCGTCTTATTTCTTCCCTCATGTTTCCAAACCTACCTTCAATGTCTTCAATAATCCTTTCACTTTGGCAGTATAATCAACTGGCCGCGCCGTTGCTCACGGCGACTTCTGCATTTAAGCTGCTTTCTATCTTTGGTGGACCTGAATGCCGCCGGGGTGGTCTGGCAGGGGAAGCCGGGAAAGAAAGACGCTTCTTTGCAGTCCCGAAGGACCCCTTATCAGTTTTCCCATTTTCCATGGCTAATGGACTTTGACTTTGTGTTCTGGACTTGGCTTTTGCAGATTGAGTTGGCACCATGTAACTTGGAACTGATGGAGAGCTGGCAAGGCTCTCATCATCCCTCACTGATGATCCGGCAATGGAGTGCCTCCGAAACCGGTCTGACTGTACACTGACCATGCTTTTGGAGTCATCATCCAAAACCAAGCTGTCCCTTGGGCTCCCCTTCTTCAGTTTCCTAGCAATTCCCGGAGAAGCCGGTACCTTGGGAGGAGCTGATTGGGACTGGAAGCTAGGTGTGCCAGGATTTTGGCTGGCCGTTGGAGAATGCGTTTCAGAATTTAACTGGAAACGAGCAAATGATTTGCTGATTTCCCCAGCAGTAATGCTGCGGCTTGAGCTTTTTATGGATGAATGGTCGTTCGGCTCTTTATCCATCATGGCACGGCTCTCCCAAGGTCGAGCTGCCATCCATCGTTCCAACCAACTCCAACCCCAGCTAGGATTGGTTGGATCCATGAACATTGGATTCATAGATTTAGATGTGTTCTTCCCGTTTTGCTGCCAAATCAAGATTTTAGCAACTATCAAATTCTGAACTTAATTAGTTGCAAAAATCAATAAACTTAAAACTCATTTATGTAACTTATATCACAGGCAAAGACTGTTATTCACTCAAAATATATTAAGCACACAATTTGATATGCCAATTTATTTTAGGTAGTCAAGTGCCAGCGCCAATGACAGGAATCAACCAAAAATAGAATCGGATTATGCAAAAGTGAGACAAGACAGCACATATTTAAGGCTCTGAAGATAGTTGACTTCAAAGGAAAGGATCAATGCAAAACCTGATGAGTGAATGCATAAGCCAGTGCTCTTTCTCTTCTCATAGCAGCCTCATACTTGCTCAGTAACTTGGCTTCAATCTGTTCTTTCGATTGTAAGCTGTCATCCCATTCCTCGCCAATCTATTATGACAATTTGATAAAAGTTTAAAAAGAAAATTCCCAATACTATTTAAAAAATTTAAATAGATAAATGTTCATAAAAAAGAGACACACAATTAGAAACAAATAATGGAAATGAAAAAGCAGACCCGCATGCTCTCGAGCTCTTTTGCATGCTTCTGCAAGAGCTGTCGCTGCAGAGCCTGGTTCTCCTCTAGCATTCTGATCCTCCGAGAACGAATCTGACCC
>JASCZI010060429.1:83450-116954 GCA_036250425.1 Stylosanthes scabra
TAAGGCATGATCATGTTTATCATCATTTAGAATACATGAAGTAAGCAATTTTTTTTTAGTTTCAGCAAAATTATTTATTATTAAATGAAACATGTATTCTTAAATAAATTTATATTTAACTAGTTAGTTAATCTAATACGAATGGATATAATATCCCATACTTTTTATTTGTGTATATTCTAAGGAAAAAATATCAAAATTATTTACGAAAGATTCGAACGACAACAAAATTACCTATGAATGAAGAAAAAAATTGAGTTTTCTATTCACGAAAGATATGCTCTGTTTGTAAACTACCCAAATCACGTTAACTTGGAGTATCAGCTATCATATTAACTGTTGATGTTTGAGTAATTTTGACAAACAAAAATTCCTTCATTTATATGTAATTTTGTCGGTGTTCAAATATTTCATTGATAGCTTTAGTATTTTTTTCCTATATTCTATCATAATAACTTCGGTTATTGTTTCCCAACGTTACCAAATAATGTTTACCTGCGAGGTGTCCTGAACAGATGAGGTGCGGCCCCATCTTTCAGGATCCCAAAGGATGGAGCTATTGAATGCAAAGCTTGAAATATGAATTGGAGGAGTGAGTGTCTCAGTTTCATTGTTCATGTTCCTAAGATGCCAACCAATGACTTGTGATGAATCACACACAGGTCCTTCTATTATCACTCTCTTTCTGTGTGCAGCTAACAATGCCGTTGGCCATGTTCCAAACACCCTACAACGTTAGCCATTCACACATTATAATAATAATAACAATAATTAATAATGGAAATCTTAATTTGATTACATACCACACCTTGAAGATGTGAAATATATATAATACATAATAATTTTGGTGTTTACTATCTCCTAGTTTGGTATACCTAAAGAATTTCCACTTGCTCCTTATTTTACAAATGGGTTCTACCAACTACATGCAAGTATAGAATATAATAACGGGTGAATACTCACTTGCAGTAAATTTCATATGAAGTTGCTTATTAAAAATCGTTAAATCGTTTTACATGTTTAACTAAATTGTGATATAATGGTTTTAAAATAATAACTTCACGTGAAGTTAACTGCACATGAGTCTTCACCATTAAGAATTCAAAGTGTTCATATTATATGCATAAACAGAACCAAAAGAGGATTAGGAGATAGAAGGGAAAGAATGACATACTCAATGTCTCTAAGTTGTTGGAAGAATTGGAGATCATAAACATTGGAAAGCTCAGCAAAATGAACAATACCACTTAGCCTATGGTGTTCAATGTGCTTAAGAGCAAGGTTCCTCTGGTGATTCAATTCAGCTTCCAAGTCAGTGAAGTTCTCCTTGAAAACCACATGCCTATACATTATCCCAGTCTTCCTCAACATCTCTGGAAGCTCCGTGGATTCGGTTTTCGCTTCCACGACGATCCAGAGCAATGGTTGAGGAACAAGCCTAATGGTATTCGCCAACCGCCGCAAAAACACTTGTTGGTATGGAAGCTTTGTGCTTGTTGGTGTTACAATGATGATGAGCCTTCTAGGCTTCAATTCTGAATGTGATCTCACATTCAATTTTGTTGTAGTTGTTCTTGAGATTCTTGGCTTCATAGTAGGAACATTAACTGAAGAAGTTGGAGCAATAGTCCAAGTTCTATTGACATTTATTGAAGGTTGTGGTGCAGAACCTGTTCCATTTGAAGAAGTAACAACTTTGGTTGAAGAAAACATAGAAGATTTACCGGTTGGAGCTAGGCCTGTGAAGAACCCCATAACAAAACATAGAGAAAAATGGAGCATGGCCTTCTTCCATAGCTGGGTTTTCTTCTTTGATCTCTCAACTACTGAACCCATTATTGTTTTCCTACAAAGTTCAAAACTTTTGGAGTGGAACAATGGAATGAAAGAGTTGTTATTGTTGTTGTGGTTGTGATTGGGAGAGAATGAAGAGGGATAATTGGGCCATGTAATAATGTAATATAAACATTGGTGCTTGAAGAGAACAACAACATGGTTTTTTTGATTAAGGAAAACGTTGGTGATAACTATTGAGGTTATGATTGGTACTGCCAAACTGAATGCTTAGCTTTTGTTTGGAGGTATTTCATAGGTAAGGTATTGCTTCACTTGGTTGTCACTTGAAGTAAAAGTAATAAGATAATACAAAAAAATTAATTAATTAATTAAAAAGAAGGGTTTTTTAAAGAGCATGAGTTGCTATCTGCACCAAATAGCAGTTGGAGTGGTACCCATCTAACTATAGAATATGCTGTACCAAGTGTATTAACAAATATTAGTGATTAAGCCCTATATGGTTAGGGGTTTAATTTTTTATTTGGGGTTGACCAGACCAGTTAGCCAAAAAGATGCTAAATTAAAAAATTTAAAAATAATAAAAAATCAATTTAACAATGATATGGGAATATCTTTTCAAAATAATTATGATTATGGAACTAATTATTTTGAGCATGATGAATTCTTTTTTTTTTTACACATGAATCTTATTTTCTTTTGCAGTTAGTTACAGAATTATAGAACCCGGGGTGGGTGAGAACTGAAGCAACCTTTCTTTTTATTGTCGGTGGGTTTGGATTGTTTCGAGTTTTGGGATGGTTAGGCCCAAAAGAGCCTTTTAAACATTAATCCAAATTTTAAACAAAAAATGAAAAGCTAAAATATGCATTCACATCCTCCGCCCTCTGTTTTGTTGCATTCAGACTTCAGACACAGGTTTCTTTTGACGAACAAATAAAAAGAAAGAGACAGTTATTTATTATTACCAAACCCTGAACCTCTAAATATAAAAGAAATATTAAAGGACTATCTCATGATGCTCCTTTTGTGTAATATATTCTCGTTTAGGTCGCCAATGATCTATAGTTTATATAGCATTACATCCTTCCCACGTTGTAAGAGTCTCGGATTCGAGCTTTACCTAAGGAAAAAAACAATCTCATCTAGGTCTTGTTCAATTTGGCAGTACATATTTGACTAGCTGTTTATAGGGAAGGATTCAGCATATCAAACTAATAGCTTTGGGAAAATATAAAAACTAACAACAAACAATTGAATATCCAATTCCTGAAAACAAGAACGGTCCATAAAAAAGAATAGCAATCAAAGTCTATTTCATGAGAACAAAATTTCTTCAAGTCTACAAAGCCAGCAATGAAGGACCGATAGAAAAACACAACACAGCATGGCTCTACTAGGTTATGCACGCAATATAGTACTGTTCTACAAAGATCATGGCTTGGAATTGCATTAAAAAAAGTGTTCACACACCCCACAATTTCACTTTTGTGGTTTTAAATTCCTCTGTATTTTGAGATGGGGAACGGCTCTTAAGATTACTGTAAAATTTCTTGCTTAACACTATATTGCTAAGCCAGCTAAGCAACGAACTCTAACTAGCTCCCATTCTCTACTGTTAAAGATCCCTCAGTTTCTTTTTTTTTTTTAAATAAAAAAAAACCTGATTATATATCTGGTTTGGTTGAGATTGAGTCTCTTTTTGGCCGGTGTTTCCTCCACTTCTTTTTACGCAAGTCCATGAGCCAGGATGGAACCTCACATCCTGATGCTGCCATTAAATTAGCAACATTCCGCAAGAATGGAATGTCATCCTCTGTGTACAACGTAATTGCCTCTCCTGCCCTCCCTGCTCTGCCAGATCGACCTATTGAACAATCAACGATTTCTATTTAGCAAGGCCCCAGGAGAAAATGAATGAATAATCCAAACTATAGTTACCCTAAATGTTTCTTCAAGATTTAAACAGGTATAATAACTACACGTACCAATCCTGTGGATATATGCGGCAGCTGAATCCGGGAAATCATAATTGATAACACAGTTCACACCTTTGAAATCCATGCCCCGAGCAACTACATCAGTAGCAATCAAAACCCATGTTTTGCCAGCTCTGAAGTTATCAACAGCATTTTCTCTCTGAATACATCTCACAAAATTTAAATAATGAAAAACTACTAAATTACCATGCATTCTGTAGTAGTATAGTACATATTAAAAACAGAATTGAACAACAAAAACAGAGTTAACTGGAACTATGCCAATTTTCTTCATATTTCCCAACACAAAACATATGTTGTTTTAAGAACAAGAGAATTACCTGTTCTTGAGACAAATCAGAATGGATGACATCCACTCTAATATTGTCAAATGCAAGTTCACCATACAGCTCCTTGGCTCGCTCCTTGCTTTGCACGAAGAGCAATACTGGAGGATTTAGACTCTATAAAACAGTGCAGTGGGGAAAAGGTTGGTTAAGGAAGTCAAATAAAAGGGACATACTACAAGAAATGAGCTTATAGGCAATGCTGCAATATTACATGCCTTGGATGAATTCCAAGGGTAACTGTTACAGCAATGTAATAAACATTTTAGTTTAAAAAAAAATATTTGATTAAATATATGAAAGTACACAGTGAGCAAAAAAATTAAATTATCAAAAAGATAAATTAACAACTGGGAAATACAGATTAATTATAAACTGCATTTAGTCAATGCTTCCAATTTCTTTTTAAATACCTACAGTAACTAATATGTAATTGTGAGACACAACTCTGTTGATGCATTGGAATATTAAAATTAATAATGCTATTGGCCTAAAGCATTCATGTACCTCTGCAAAGCTTTGACGAATTGCTAGAAGTTTTCCCTCTTCACTTCCAGTAAAAATCAACTTCTGCTTAATTGTTTCAGAAGCCATATTCCTGGTTTGCATAAAAGGCACTTAAGTATCAACTATAAACAATAAAGGGAAGGAAAGTTAGAATAATAAAACGCCCCGTAAAACTTTTGCAACGAACTTACTTTCTGCCAATAATTACCCGAACAGCATCATGCATGAGCTCTCGAGCTCGATCCTCAACAAAATCAGGTAAAGTGGCACTGAATAGTGAGCGTATTATTGAGGGATTTGAACATGCTTTGGTAATAGAATCAATCTGCTTAAACAGTTCAGGCTCAAACAGCTTATCTGACTCATCCAAGACAAGAAACTCAACTCTGCGGCACCCAAAACAGTTGGAAACAAAATTAACATAAGCAATTTTGTAGATGATATTGAAACATTACATATTTACCAGTTCATTGATACCAAACAACTCTTATATAGTTATCTAAGCAACTGGTCGGGTTAAAAATTCAATTCTCGGTATTCGTTTTGTCAATTAACTGAGTGATTGACTGATCAACTGGTCATTGTCTAATTCACTGGTGTACAGGAAAAATTCAGATAAAAAAATGGTATTAGTCCACCTAACTACCAGTTGTTCCCACTAGTTTAGGGTTTGAAACCAGTGCTACAATGTAGTAATACAAATAATCTTTAGAAACAAAAAAGAAAAAGTACAGAGAACCAACTTTTAGTTAGTCAACATTAGTCAACTTCAGAGTTTAAGTTTATAATTTAGGATTTAGGATTAAGAATTTATGATTTATGGTCTAAAATTTAACATGAATAAAATCATTTTAAAAAAAAAATTGGCCGATGTTAGCCGAAAAAAAAGTTTATTACCTAGCATTACTCAAGAAAAAAATGTAGGTAGCTTATATATATCAGAAACTCTATTATAACTGTAACTGCATCCTAGTTAATTTCACCATCAAGCTAGTGGTTTATTTTTCGAGTTACCACCCAAACAATACTAAACAAGAAAGTGCTCCTCAAGGTTAACATACACACCATCACAGGTAAACATTTCACATCCACTTCGACAGGAATGTTCCTTCAAAAATGTTGAAAACAAGGTTCTAACAGATTTAAAACTCACCACAGAAACAATTCAATTAAAACAATAGTACAAGCATTTAGGCTATATCTATCAAACAAAAATCCAAGTCATCATTAGCGACCCCAGGACTTCAAATTGGAGTTATAAGAATAGAATATTCATCATCACGCACCTGCTGAGATCAACTTTCTTCCTTCGGATAGCCAAGCGTAAACGAAGTGGCGTGGATATAAGTATATCACATGGAAATTTAGAAAAATCAGCATTTCTAGAAAGATGTTTAGTCATTAACTTGATACGAAACTTTTTTCCCTTGGCAAGTTTTTTGCACTCTCGGTATGTTTGAGCAGATAATTCACGCGTATGACAAAGTATAACAGCTCGAATGGCACCCTTTTCTGGTCCCTGCAAAAATACAGTTAGTTTTCAGGAATCAAGGACACGGGGAAGTTGGAAACTAAAAATAGTTTAACAATAGAAGGAACACCTTGAGCTTCATAAGCATAGGACACACAAATGCGAAGGTTTTTCCAGAGCCAGTTGGTGCGCAAGCAAAGCATTCGCGATCCTATCCCAAATCATTGAAGGAATATTCAATTCAATATAGAAGTAAAAACAGCATCACTAACATCTAACTCGGGCAGTATCAAGTAGAAATGAATCTATGATCAAACCACATTAATAATCTCTAAGGAATATAAGACTTGGAAACAACTCAATGGAGAATCCATACCTGCAAAAGTACTGGAATAGCCTGCCTTTGGATTGGAGTTGGTTCTTTGAATCCAAGTTCTGCGACATTGCGCAATAAATATCTGGGACATTTGTATCTGCAACCAATTTTCTTTTAGATTCTGAATCATTTTTGAAATTTTTTGATCGTGTAAACAAGATAAGCATATCAAATATCAAACAAAACATTAAAAGGCCAAGTAAGATACCTAGTTTTCAATTCATCAAAACTTTGAAGCGGGGATGGCACGTTATAGCCAGCCACATGGATGTTATTCTTCTTCCTGAATATAGCATCTCGCTGAAACAAACATGGCAAATGTATATATATATAAGCTAATTTCAATTGAAATGATTAAGTTGCAGAAGAGACATAAAAGAACCTCAATTTGCCTATTGTGTTCCTTCTTCAGCTGAATGGCCTCATCATCATCAGCTTTCACTGCATCATTCGCAGGCTCCGCCGCAGAAGCAGAACTTCTAAATACACTGAATCCTTCAACCGCCTCTTTTATTTATCAATTAATCGAATAATCCAGAACAGAAACCAAGTTAAAGAGTTAGATACCGAGTTTCATGGAATAAATTGCGCGCTAAGGAGGCAAGAAGGAGAAGAAAAGTGAGAGAGTACCAGAAGCGGTTCCCTTGCGCTTCCGCTTCTTGGAAGAAGGTGGTTTCTCCGGCGTCGTTTTCTCGGTTTGGAGTTGAACGGGGTCCGTAATCTTGAGGGAAGTATCGTCATCAGTGGGTTTGTTCTTGTTCCCGAACCTGGCAATGTCGTTTCCGAACTTCTTTCTGTCGAAACGAATGCCGGAGAACAAAAACGACGAGTCGTTTGCCATAGTGATTGAAAATCTCTTTCCGCCGCGGCTGGTAATGAGTTACTAGCTACTCCCCTTCACAGTCTACACTTCCTCAAAACTATTTCCTGCCAAAATCTAATAAATTAAATAAGGAAATTAGGAAAATAATAAATTGATCACAATATTGGGCCTTAGGGCTAAACCGCTAAAACCATTTATCTATAAATTAACTTATAGGTCTGTAATAATAATTTTAACATTAAAGCCGTCTTAGCTCAGCGGTAGAGCGCGTGGCTTTTAACCACGTGGTCGTGGGTTCGATCCCCACAGACGGCGTAACATTATTTATGATTTTTTTTACTTATCTTCGACAGGCCCAACTATCCCATTGAACAAATGGGCCTAAAATGGGTGACGCCCAAGAACTGAAGTATATATATCTTATGGCCCAAAAGAGGGCTTTGAATGCCAACAGACTATAAAAAATATTTAACCAAAAAAAAAAAGAAAAAATATGAAAAATAAAAACACTAGGAAAATGTAAAACTAGGACCAAAATAAAAATATAAAATATGTTTAATTTTGATGCAATTCACTCCTACATTATAATTTTAATCTTTATTAGAATCAAACAGAACCAATATGAAGGGATCGCATTGGATTTTACCATAATAACAGTATATTTTGAAATAAATAAGAAAACTATTTGAGAATAACTTTTGATAACACATCTAGGCAGCACAAAGTAATATGAACGTAATGCGGTAGATAATAATTTAATTAGAATCAATTATGTTAAGGATTATAATAACAAAAAGATTCAAATTCGAGCAGAAAAATCATGGCAACGGAAGATTATCAGCGTGAGAAAGCGCAAAAATCACGTGTGTTGAAAGACCAAACATGAAGAAAGGTACCTAGCTAGCTAGAAAAAAAGGTTCACACAATTTGTGTTGGAATCAGTGTTGCAATTTGTGAACTCATCAGTCACCAGCAATCTCAATATCTATGTCTGTGTTGAAGCTTCTATTAACTGCTGCTATAGCCGGGTGCACTGGCTTTGTGGCAAAGCATTTCTTTGGCCCCACCAAACCTCGTACCATTTCGGAAGATCCCAAGCAATGCAAAGAAGACAATGAGGGGGTTTCATGGAGTCATATTATATCTAAGTCTCCTGGAAAAGATGAAGATGATGAATCCCCTTCTTGTTCTAAGTGTACAATGAAGAAAACTATGATGCGGAGCAAAGGGTCAAGAACCGGTGTCAGAATGTCTAAGGTTGAGGTGAGGCGCGTGGTGGAGATCCGATCGCGGCATAGGAATGGTGGAAAGAAGTTTTTACCTCATTGCTTGAAGAGTAAGGAAACCACCACAATAACATTTGCATTTTGTTCTTCCAAGTTCCAAGTGTCACTTCTTGTAGTTCTGTTTTGTTTTCTTCTATTAAGGAGCAATGCTAGATGCCAGCACATTTTATTATTTTTGGCCAGCAGTTAGCCATCAATATTAAAATAAATTAGTTAAAAATATGATAATGAATTATTTGACAAAAGAAATTATTTCCGGACAGTAATTTGTTTACTACTAGTTAGATTACTGCGATGCTTTTTCACCATCTGATAGTAATTTCAAAGACAATTTGCTTTCTTGATCCTAATAATATTGAAAAACATGTAACATAATTTTTATAATATTATTCAGATAAGTCCTTATTTGGCATTGGAGTTAGCCTAGGGATCAGAGAGCTGAGCAAGATCATGAATGACGCAGCCAAAGTTGTTGAGGAACTAAAATCTGAGCTCAGGAGAAGAAAATCTACATGTTCATGTACTCATCAAATCAAGGATTTTGGTATGGAATCTTGCAAAATGAGAAAGCTGAACAAGACTAGTGGCAATGATGATGGTGATGAATTCTGTGGAAGCATTGGCCCTACAGAAGAATCATTTCTACGAGTTCAGGAATTTGATCACCTGGAAGCAGAATTTGAGCTTGAGCTCAAGAAGCTTCATTTACATGATGAGGTTTGGATTTACTTTTCTTTATGGAATTCAAGGTTTGCCCTGTTAGATTTGTTAAAGTGTTAGCAATATTATCTGATTTGATTCAGGAGCAGCTTGAAGTAGTTCCAATTGAAGGGTGGGAAGGAACAAATAACTCTTTTCATGATCACTGCAATGGAATATTAGCATCCGAGCTGAACCAGAAACTGAGTCGATTATTGATAGAACAGCAGGAACATCAGATTTTGGAGCTCGAATCTGAATTGCATGTGGCTCAATCGAAACTTCATGATAAGGAAGCCGAACTCCACGCACTCAAGAACTCTGTCAAGCTCCTTACTCAATTCCCTCTATCCATGGATTCAGGCATGAATTATTGTTTTTCACTACTCTTCATCTTTCATTGTTTCCTTCAACTTAACACTTTTATTCCTTTTAATTAATCTATTCTAAATTCTAATTCTTGTTTTATAATTGTATTTAAAATTATATTTCAAAAGTACGCATGTATAATTCATCAATATCACATATTTAGTATTATGAGTAACTATAGTGTGTATATAGATTTATGTATTCATTTCAATAAAATAATTTTTGTTTATTTTTATTTAAATTTAAATTTTATTATTTTCATATTTAAAATTTATATGATAGACTTCGTTATTTATATGCTTAGCGTGTGGATGTGAAAATACATGGACAAATATATATACATTTAGATTTATTCTATTTTTGTAAGTTAGTATAAAAAAATTCTAAATATTCTAATATATATGTGAAAAAATTTTAAGTGTATCTACTATTAACCTTAATTAAAAAAAATTTAAAAAATATATATATAAATCAAAATCAATAATTATATATTATACTATCGGTGTATTGATATACTTAAAAACTTTTTAATATATATATTAAAATTATTGGCTAACATAAATAAAAATTATATAATATGTATGAATTAAGATGGAATATAATTGATGCATCTATTATGATTTATTGGAATTTCTCTATCTGATAATTCTGTGTCTACTCAGATGATGAAAGCAGAGCTCAACAAGAGAAGCAGCAATTATTGGAGCCACAACAGTTAACAGTGTCAATAATCAACAATACTGTTTGAAAGTTGTGTATAAAGACCTACTGATGTCATGTGCATGTTTTTTCAGCAGTGAATTGACTCTGTTCTTTGTGGGCATCTAGAGTAAATGGCAAATTGGCAATAACATAGTATTCAGCATTTCAGTGCTGCATAAACAACTCCATATGGTGACACATGTTAAACGGTAACATAGCAGGTGCCATTTATTTAACCAAACATTTCTTTTTAGTTTTTCTTTTTTAAATTATTAATTAATTATTAGTTAAAGAGAAAACTAATTGTTTAAAAATTCTGTTTATATTATTATTAATAAAATAGATATATAAGTATTGGATCTCAAGTTGACGAATTTTGTTATTATTACTTTTTTTAAAAAATTAATGTTAATTATAAGTTTATAAGATTTTTTTATGAGAGAATAGATATATTTACAGAATAAATATTATATATATTCTTAAAAAATTGAAAAAAATATTTTAATTATATAAAAATAAATGAACAATTCTAGAGGTATATTTATTTTTTTCAACTAAGTCAATTAAGTTGTTATTATATGTACAGTGAATATATTTTTATAGTCGACATGAATATGTTGTAAAACTTATTCGCTTGTTTTTAAATTTTATGTTCGTTTTAATAATAATATTTTATTTATACACGTGAGTTGAGAGTGGGTAAAATTCGCTTGGATATTTTTTGACAAAAAAAAAATTAAGAATTACTTTTAATTAATCAATATTAAGTATTTTAGGTTTAAACTGTTGTCCGATATTGGAACGAAATTGCATTTCCAAGAGCTTGCAACTTCAAGAGACAACAAGTACGATTCCTATTTTTGGGAGACTTTTACACGCAAACGTAGTAGGTTGTACGTACAATCATCATCTGCTGAAAAAGGAAATTACTGTATATGACAAATTTCGATATATCATGGATATGATTCAAGTTAAAGTGAACAAAAGCCTTTGAATTTTAGTTTTATAATGTTTTTTATAAGGGACTAAGAAAAATATGAAGAGGTGAAGATTTGTTTCAATGAATGGTTGAATTTTAAATATATAAAATATTTTATTTTAGTTTTTATTAAATTTTAAAACAAAAATTATACAACTCTTCACTTTATGCATAGAAAAATCTCTTTATCATAGAATTGTTAAAGTTTATTAGGTATACACATAAACACATTAAAACACATAAATTTATATATATATATATATATTAAGAATTTCTCTTTGAATAAATGCCTTGTTGGAGTATAGTACATCTTAAAATTAAGATTAAATAAATCTAACTCAACTCAAAAATTAGCTCATAGGTAAAAATTATTTCACACTTATAAAAACTCAAGATCTTCATAGATCTGGAACTGTAATAAATTTGAAGGGAGGCACTATTCATATTTCATCCAATGAATTTTGATGAATAATTTTAATTTTAAGTTGAAGAATTAATAACTTTGTTGCTGCCAATAATGCAAAGGCAGGAGAAAAGGATGAGGAACAAATCCAATCATAAACTTCTTATCAAAGTAGGAGTAGGAGACTATGTGGGATTGGATTGTCTGCAAAACAAGATCTGCTTTTTCTTAAGCTTCTCATAGTTTCCTAATTCCTACTTCTTCCCTCTTCCTTTGTTCTCGGATCCGGATTTCTCTCTGACCCTCTGCTACAAATAATTCACCCATCAATCTACATCAATCAAATTTTGCGGTGAATAAATGCATCCCTAACATAAGTACTAATATATATGGAAAAACTATCTGTAAACTATACAGCATACACTATCTCACAAAGAATTAAATATAAAAATATTTTTATCTATAATTTATTTGAGAAATTCAAAATTATCTTTAGTATATAATTTTATTTTATTTTATTTTATTTTTAATATTTAAAAGATCTAAATTAGGATGATTTTTATTTTTCTTTGAGAAATACGTAGTTTGGTTTTATACACTTAAAATTTTGTTTAGATTACTGCTGTTTATTAAAAATACAAGAATGAAGAAAATGACTTCTTAATACATTTTCCATTCTTTAAAAAATTAAAATTTTATATTTTCTGTAAAAATGTTTTCACCGATTACTAGCTAATAACAAATATTTTTAGTGAGACCCATACTTTATGCATATTTACAAAATATACACTAATAATAAACAATACAAGAAATAACTAATTATATATTTATACATGAATATATATAATTTTATCATTTTTGATATATATTTTATATTTTATATATATTATGCATTAGTAACGAAATTTAACGAATAATTTTAATATGTAAATATGATAATCCTAATCATAAATGTAGGACCATAAAATTAAACAAAGGAAAAAAAAACTAAATTAAGGAATTTCTTTGGTAAAAGATAAAAATTAGCAAATAGTAAAAATTTTTACAACATTTGAAAAAAATATATAAATTGCACATGATAAATTTTAATTTTAGATTTTTTCTTTACTAAAAATTAATCTTTACTCTTCCCTAATACTTCACTCCCTATCCTTGCATTATCCTCTTAATCAAGACATAAGTTGGAATCACCTAAAATTATGAGCAGTGACCCTCCACACCCACCTGCTTGATTTCTTCTTCCGAAACAGCAGGGCATGATTAATGATTTCTGAACATCCTTCAAACGTTTTTTTGTATTGTATTATAGTAGAGTCCGTGGATATTAAATTACAATTAATTTTGGTGGTGTATACATTTTTCTAGTGTACACCTCCAATCAAGTCTCAAACGAACATATTTTTACTACTGGAATGAATATGTTTTTAATATGCCATGTCAACTATAAAATATGTTGTAAATTACTACTAGAACGAACATATTTTTAAAAGCAAACGAACAGGTTTTAAAACCTATTTGTCTCAATTATAAAAACATGTTCGTTGTATATATAAAAATATGTTCGTTTGGAACTTGATTGGAGGTGTACACCAAAAAGAAATGTTCTTTTAGTGTTGTTTATTAAATTAAATATAACTAAGTCAACACGTCTCTAAGACCCTCATACTTTTTTTTTGGGGTCACGACCCTCATACTATATATACTACCTGATATAAATAACTACTAGGGTTATTTTTAAAATTATTCTATAATTTTATCAATTTTTTAATGAATTTTTCTTTTAATTATATTTATATGATATATATATATATATTTTTAATTAAATTTCTATCACAAAAATAAAATAAAATTTAACAAAATATTCTATTACTTAAAAAAATATTTTACTATACAAACTCTCAATGAAAAAATATTTATTATGCAACAAAATATTTTATTAAAATCAATAAAATTATAAAGACCAATAAAATAATTTAATTTTTTTAACCAATGTGTCGTCTTTTTTTCTAACTTATTTTAAAAATATTGTTTTTCTAAATTAATTATCTAAATTCCATTTTCCTAATATGGCAATTAACTTGTTATTTTATTTTTAATTAATATTATTTATAATAATATAGAAATATGACATTTAATTTAGGTAACCGATTTTAAAAGAATGACATTTTGATATTGAATTTCAGAGAATATGGTACATTAGTATTTTAGAAAAGAAAAAACTAAAAAGTTCTATTTCCCATTATAAAATATTCTTTAGAAAAATAAGTGACATTTTGTCCAAAGCAAAACGCATATTATAAGTTAGGAATTAGGATTAAAAAAAAAAGGAAAATGCAAATGCACTTTTTATAAAACACGTTAATTACATAGACAACTTGTAAGTTTATGTTACATTAATTGATTTTTTTCTCTACATTAATAATGATATAGGAAAGTTTCGGTATATCCAAAAAATGCGATACACCATATATTTTTACCTATAAATTATAGATACAGCTATGGCATAGCGAAGTGTATAGTATAGTCACCTCAAAATTAAGATTCAAAATTTTTTTATTTAAAAAAAAAACAATAAATGACCTCGAGAGTAAGGCCAAGGAGAACCTTACAACCTCGATATTACAATAGAAAATTATAATTTTATTATATAAAAAATAAATTAAAAAAGTCTCGGAAAGTAAAGTGTGGATTCACCCATCCGTGCGAAGATAAATTAAAGAAGATGTTATGATATAAAAGTCCACAGAAAAAAACAAAAATAGCAAGCAAGAAACATTTTGCAGGAAAATACAAGAAGGCTCCCCCAACCAAACCATACCCAATAGTCCAATCCCATATCTACGTTACGATTTTTATTTTCACAGAAACATTAAAACTGTCACAAAAAATTCACAAAGTTAGGTTAAGCTCTTAGGGGAGAAAAAAAAAGATTAAGAGGAAATAATATTAATAATAATTAATAATAAGGGAAAGAAAGAAAGAAAGAAAGAAAGAAAAGATTTTTCTCATTCTGCTTCACCAAGAAAACAGAGAAGAAGAAGAATGAAGATAACAGCGAAGGTGATTTCGAGTCCGGGTAGGACCGACAAGTTCCCTCCGCCATTGATGAGGTTCTTGAGGAGCAATGCAGGGAGCAGGAGCAGGGGAAGGTCAAGGACAAGCCCAATGTTCGTACGGAAGAATAAGAGCAACACCGCCATTGAAACTCAAGAACCATCTTCACCTAAGGTCACATGCATGGGTCAAGTACGGGTCAGACGCTCCTCCGCCGCCAAAAGGGGACACTCCTCCTCCGCCTCCGCCGCAAGAGACGGAGCTCCGCTTCCTCCCACACGGTGCCGGTGCTGGTGGATCCGAAATAACGCTCTGTTCTGCAGACTCAAACCGAACAAGAAGAAGACGAAGAAGAAGAAGAAGCAGAAAAACGAGTCCCGGTGTCAACCCGTTTGGCCGAAATGGGGATTCTTTCGGGTCGGAAGCTTCCGGAGAAAACCCGGCACGAAGCTCAAGGAAGAGTGCGCTAAGTCCGAATCGAATTTTCAGAAGTCAAGCTATGGTGAGTCAGAGGCAGACCACGAAGAAGAAGAAGAAGACGATGAATCGGAAATTTTGGAAGAAAGAGTGAATCCTGAAGCCGGTTTCGGTTCTTCGAAAACGCCTCCGAAGAACGCTTTGCTGTTGACTAGGTGTAGATCCGCACCGTACAGATCTTCATCTCTCGCCTGCAGATTCTGGAGTTCGCCGCTAAGGAATAACGAACAACAAGAACAAGAACAAGAAGAGAAGAATGAAGGAAGTCCGCAACGAGATTCGGTATCTGAAGAAGAAGAACCTAAGAGGGAGGGAAAGTTGGGGATTTTGATGAAGCAGGTGGAGAATTCGAATTCGAAGAGTGAGAGTGAGAGGGCGGCGGGTATAATGCTTACACGGTGCAAATCGGAACCGGCGAGAAGCGGTTACAAGGTGGATCCTGATCAGGTAAATAGTAGTTTCTGGAAGACCAAGAACACATCAAGGTTGCGTTTCGCAGATACTCTTCACATCATTACTCACTAATTCCTATATTAATTAAATTCTTAATTTCTTAAATGTTTTATTGAATTGAATATAGTTTTCATTTCTCAGTTCTCAGCCATAGCCAATTGAAGATAAATTCTTGTTAATTTTCGTTGCTTTGTTTGACACCTGAGAGATAAAAGTGTTCAACTTGAATGTGTATTGTAATAGGTAGTTAGGTACAAGTACATAGTAATAGTAAGAAGAAGAAGAAGTAACATGACAACGTTGCAGATAATTATTATTATTTTTTTTTTAAATTTGGGGGCGGGGTCATGAAACGAGGCCCGATTTTGTTTCTCCCTGGCAGTAGGCAGAACTTACTTGATTCTGCAATTTGGCTTTCACGTGTTGCCTTTTTTGTTTGTTTATGTCATCCAGATTTTTTTATTTGATCACTTAATTGTGTTCGGATTGAATTAGTGGTAATTAAATTAAGTATACTCGGAATACAGTATTATTTTATTTTATTACGAGGATTAAAGTACGGTGAGGAGTAACTTGGTAGCTAAGTTTTTAAGCCGTTGAGAGATGCTCTGAACAACTTTCGAACTGGGAAGAGGAAAGTTAATTTTATGACTCTGAGGTGAGCCTTATCTCTCTTTTTTCCATATAAAATAGCTGTAGTGCCTTATTTTAATTATGGCGGGGTAAACAATATGATTGTAATTTAATATTGTTTAGACACCCAAAAAGTAAATGTTTTATAATAATTCTAGATTTAAATCTATTTTATAATAAAAATGAATGATTTTGTTGAACTTAATTGATAAAAATAAATGTATAAATAACATTAGTGAAAATTTTAATATTGTTCTGAATTCAGATGTAGCAATTGTTTGCTTTAAGAGTAATTTTAATATTGTTTTGAATTTTGATGTAGCAATTGTTTGCTTTAAGAGTATTTTTAATAGTGAGTTTTAATTTAGTATCAATTTGAGTTCTATATAATAACATCTTAGTATTTGTTAGATCATATCCCATTTGATATTATATTTAAGATAGCATCTTCAATATTTAGTTTTAGTTTAATATTAGTTTAGATTCTATATAATATTATTTATTAAGTTAAATTAACTTGCATTAAATGAATTGTATAAGTGATAAGTGATATCGATAACACTCTTAGACTTCTTCCAAGCATAACAAAGTATTAATTTATTTCATTTGTATTTTCAACTGCATCATTAAAGATGCTTTAAGTACTAGATAATAATAAGCTATATTTTGTTATATTAATATGAGAAAGTATAAATAAGTCATTTTTAGTAACTAATTTTAATTTTAGTATTTATATTTATAATTTAGGATAGAGGGTTTATAATTTAAATTTTAACTTTAAGGTAAAAAAAATCGTTTTTTTAAAAAGTAGTTGTAAAATTGGTTATTCTTAATTTATTTTCAATTTGATGTGTTGGTATTTAATTGAATAAACTACTATTTCGGCTTTGGAAATATTTAATTTTTGACATTTTAGTTTTTAAAAAAACTTTATTTTGAAAAAATGTATCATTTTTTTCGAAAATAACAAAATGTTTATACAATATTTTCCCCAAAACATTTGGGTAAAATTATTAGAAGGAGAAAGTCTCGGGAACACACAAGCCTTGGAGCCCATGTGAACACATGAGCGACCCAACCCTAATCCTCTTTTCTATTACCGCCATTGCTGTCATACTGCGCTGCCATCACTCGCGTCGTCGCCACTATCACCGCGTTTCTTCTTCTTCTCCTTTTTTGCAGAATGGCGTCGAAGGTGCAAAAAGGCGTAGAGTAAAAAAACAATGGAGAAGACAGAGCGAGCATGATTGAGCGGAAGAAGACGCCATCACCATCGTGCCTCTTCTTCTTTGCGCGATCGCCACTGCCGCTTCTTCTTCGCGCAAATCGTACGGTTCTGACGGTGACGTCGTCCTCTGTCACAAATGGTTCTTCTTCTTCTTTCGGTTGTGTTGTCGTTGTTGTTGTGTTGCGGTCGTGGTGGTGGTGAGGTGGTGGTAGTGCAGATGGTGATGGAGGTGGTGGTGGTGAGGTTACGGATGATAACTGTATCTGTTTCGGATGATATGTTGAATTTGTTTCGAATGATAATTGTGTTGGTGAGAGTTGGTGGTGGTGGTAAGGTTACAGATGATAACTATTCTGTTTCGGATGATAATTGTAAAACCCCGACTTTCTGTTTTTCCCGTTTCTGACAGAAATGTGCGAATGTCTGTGATTTCATGCTTTTGATGGTTGATGGCGTGTTTAAAGGTCTTGGATACCCTAGATATGTTTGATGTGGAATTCGTCTCCACTAGATGCTTGTTTCGATGACTTTCTGTTTTCAGCGACAGTGTGCTGTTCGGCGACGGTTTGACCGTTTCGGCCGCTCTTAGAACGAACGGAGGATATCGAGGAAAATATCTCCGACGGAAATTTATAATTTCCTAGATAAGCTCAAGTTGGTAGCTCAAGGGTGACGAAATTCGAAGTGTGAATTTCATACCATTTTAGCGACGCTTGTTTTCGTCGGGAAACGTCCGGTCGTGATTTCGGTAAAAAGTGAAATATGAAAGAATGCTAAAATTATAGCGCGACGCTATAATACGTCTTTGGACCTTAGTCGCCCCGTAAATTTGAGACGTAAAGCCAAGAATGCCCTAGAAACTTTTTATGACATCTTCTAGTTTCTCTCTCTCTTGCTTTTTGCTTTTTGAAACACCTTTTTGAAAATGGCTTCTCTCTCATTGGTTGCATGGCTTAGGAACATGCAAAAGCTTCTCATTTATTCTTTCTATACCACCTTTACTCATATTATATTCTTTCTTTACCACCTTTATTTTATTTTATCATTTTATTACACCACCAAAATTACTACACTCTACATAATAAAAACAAACAAAAATTCTTTGCTTGCCCACTACACTTGGGTGTGGCTCTCTCTCCCCTTTCTTACCATCATATTCAATTTTACTTAACCTCATTTACTCACACTTAAACTCATTTATCACTCATTTAGCTTTGTAACAAAAATTCTACCAAAAACAACTTCACAAATTCTCTAACCTCTCTCCTCAAATTCGAAACTCTCTCTCTCTTTACCAACAATCTCATTTCAGATTTTATTCATCAAAAACACCAAAAACACATTCTCTTTCCTCCTTTCAAAGATCAAACCACCCTTTTCACCAAGAACACTTTGAATGTTCATATGAACATGATGAACATCATGAAGAACACCAAAGCCTAAACACCTTCATATCATACACCAATCTTCTTCTCTTATCATCCTCTTCACTAATATCATACTAGAAATCACAAGAACAAGCTCCTCAATCCTTCTCTCTTCAGCCATGGCCTCCACCAACATCATCTTCAAGTTTTTCTCTAACATCAAGCTTGCTCCTTCCAAGCTTTCTTGGCCGTAGCTCTCACCATCATTCCCTTCTTCATATTCGTTGGTTTTAGTAGAGGTAAGTGCAACACCATTCTAGTTCATGATCCTAGAGAGCCCACACTCACATAAAGCTTCCATCTTTGTTATATATTTTTGTTTAGAGCTCAAGCTTAAGGACCTTGTTGGCCGTGACCCTCAAAGGGCTTGTGGTGTCCATTCTTGTGCTAAATCAAGAGATCTACAAGAGGTAAGGGGGTTAGGGTCCATAGATTCTTGTTTTGGGTCATATATGCGCTTGAAAGTGATTCGTATGCTAAATGGTTCGGTAAAGATTAAAGCTTTAAAATGAATATGTGATGCCATGCTTGAAAGCTTGAAGCTTTGCTTGAAATTATGAATGATATGAGTGCTTGATATATGATGATGCATTGCTATGCTTGATATATTATGCTTATGCTTGCCGAAAATGGCTTAAAATGCTTAAGGCCATTCGGTCGTGTGATTGATGAAATAAGCTTTGATGATAAAAAATTATGCTTGCTATGTTTGTGCTAAGAAGCCGAGGGTTTCCCTCAAGTTTGGGCAAAAATTTAATAACTAAAAGATTTATTAAAATATATAATAAATCGGTTCTAAAAGATTAATAATTAAAGTGAAAAGAAATGAGTTTTTGAAGCCAAGGGCATAAAGGTAATTAAATATGTTTTATAAAATTTACAGAATTAAAGTATTTAAATAAATTTGTTTTTGAATTGGTTTTAACCTCGGAAGTAAAAAGAAATAAGCTTTAAAGTGGCTTAAAGTATTTTTACTAGTTTTAGGGTAAAAAGGGTAAATGTGTCATTTAATAAAAGTTGTTTTCAAAACTGTTTTTAAGGGGACTTATTATGTGTCTAATAAACTTAAATATAAAATTTCACCTTAAAATAATAAAATTACCTTAGGTAAATAAATTAATTACCTAGACTAGTTAAAACCGAAATGGGTACAAGGGTCCAAGGGAAGTTTCGTCATTTCAAAGATATCTTTTGTTAAAACTGTTTTTACTGGAGATAGAGGGATGTGTTAGTGTCGAAATGCAACTGTTTTGACCTTCATAGGTTTTGAAACGAAAAAGTTATAAATATTTTTGTAAACTAGTGCATTTTGGTTTTTAAAGGAAAGTGGCAAGGGCATAATTGTCATTTAATTTAATATATGGCAAAACTGTTTTTACAATGGGTAGACATAAGTGTCAGAAGAAGAATGGCTTTGGTTTGAGTCGAAAAGGATTTGAAATGAATTTTCTATGCGAGTTTTAGTAAACTAGTGTTATTTCGGTATTCCGAAAAAATAACATGACGGTAAAATGGGATTTAATTAAAGTGTTTTGGTTCTGGAGTTTTCTCCAAAGAAATATTTTTTATGAATATAAAATAAGATGTTGAAATACATATAATAAGCTAAATAAAATATCCAAAGAGAACGGTTAATTTTGAAGCTATCCACTAATAAAAATGATGATAATTATAGTGAGAAGCTAATGAGAAATAATGAAGATAATAATGTTAATGAAAGTGATAATACATGATAAGAGATAATGGCTTATAAAATAAGTATGTTTTGGAGAAAATATATATTTACAGTATTTATAATACTAATGGCTTTTGAAACTAATAACATATATAAATAAGTACGTATATGAAAGAGAAGAGTGAAAGACTTATTTTAAGTATCTTATTATGCAAGTAAAGCCAAAAGTATTTTGATATGATAATAAGCTAAGTACTAAAGAATGATAAATATATTTAAACAAAATATATTTATATATTTACATGGTTATAAAGAAAAGCCTGTGAAAAGAGTCTAAGAAATATATGATCATAAGCTACTAATAATATAAGCTAAGTGCAAAGATTATAAGTTAATAAAAGCCACGAAGAATGATATCCATAATCTGTTAATAACTTAGCTATGATAGGCTCTCATAATTGAATCATATGAAACTGAGAAGTAAAAGCCTCAAGAGAGTCGTAGAGCTTTTTGCACGAATACACTATGTAATGAGAAAGCCCCAAACTTGAGTGAGTAAACCTAGATGTGACGGTTGATACCGATTCAGTTGGTCGACGATGGTATGGGACACGACGACCGAACCAGGTTTCTTTCTTGGGAATCGTTCATGGTTCTGGACCGTTTTGATCCCTTGAAATGAATTGGTATGGCAACCGACCAAGTATCGGTTCTATCGGACTTGTGTCACTGTCAGACTGGTTGGTTCAGCTAAGTCATGTAGACCGAAGGCCAATTCCGGCTACAGAATGCTATCCGACTAACGGTTCAATGGAACGAACCGGTGAACGCTAAGAGCTATGTTATGCTATGAGGCTGAAGCTAAAGCTAGAGCAATGCTAATGCAAGGGCTGAGTGTCGTCCCGCTTGACTAAGTGATAAGAGCCGCAAGGGCTGGGTGTTGTCCCGCTTGACTATGTTATAAAAGCTGCAAGTGCTGGGTGTTATCCCGCTTGTCTGAGAATTTAGCTTGAAAGGCTAGCTACCTGAAAGACTGTAACGATCTTCCTGTTCCCCTGTCGATGTGATTTCTTTGCTTTATGGAGCTATTGCTGGTGACGGGATCCTCACCGTGATTATTTAGAGTACCAAGGGTACCTAATGCCACCAGTTCTAACCAAAGGAACTTGGTTGTGCTATATGTTCTAGCCAACGGAACATGGCCGCCTTGGACGAGCCAAAGTCCACGACATTCGACAGTGGTGAACCATACTTGGGTTTGATCCTAAGTAATCGTCGGGTGCGGGAAGTAAACCGACGCATGAGCTCATTTTCTGCATTTAGGACCAGGCATGCATCATACTTGTTTGCGCATTTGGTTGTGTGTGTTTACCGTATTTCATTGTTTTGTTTGTCTTGCTTGCTTGCTTGATTGTTTGTTTGATTGTTTGCTTGTTTTACCTTATGTGCTTGTCCGAGTTGTTTCTCCTTGAGTATATGTTTTGCTTTGTTATCTGCTCCTCTATCTACTGTTGCTATTTGCTTCGCTATATGCCTTGCTGCTATCTGTTACTCTACCTATGTGACGTGAGCACCTAGGATAGAGTAGTTGACCTAGGAGTCAACTGGGAACGATAGGTTCTCACCCCCGTTTTCTTTCTTTAACCCACGCGTAGATGGGAAGTGGCGTTATCTACTACGAGTACAAGAAACGCGAGAAGTTCGAGGATTACGCCGATGCCGAGCTGGGAACCTTCAAGATTAGACGTTACCATTTCGATGATGAATCTTTCATTCATCCTCTCCATAGTGTTCGGTTCGACCTTGATCGTCCGTACGAGATTCTGATCGAGACGCTGATGGCTGATAAGATCCTTACTTCATTAGTGCTTCCAAGGACGAGAAGTCAACTACTGAGAGATCACGTTCGTCTAGACATCCTTCGCCGCACTACTCTCCGAGAACTATGCTAGTAGCCCAACGCGAATGTTCCACGTCATCCGTCAAGGGAACCAGTTCTTTCCGCCGTGGTACGACTAGTAGCTCGGTAAGGAAACCGAGGAGTTGAGAACTCATTCCGCCATCCAAAGGTTGGATGTGCGATGCCGATGATGAAAAGGAGGTTGGAGGGATGGATCCCTCTGAGAAAGAAGAGTCTAGTGAGGAGGATCCGGAAATGGAAGAAGAGGATCCGGAGGAAGCGGGTAATCCTGAAGATAGGGTTCCTGCTACACCTTCTCTGCTAATGGATATAGACGCTGAAGAGGATTTTCAACGTTACATCGAAGAGCTGGGACGTGCTCCTGAACCTTCTCCTCTTCGTAGCAATCAAGCTTCTGTTCCTGATGAGCCAATGGAGGCAGCCGACCGACAGTCTGTTAGTCGCGATGGATCGAGTTACAACCTGTCTGGAGTCTGGCAGCCACGATCGTCGAGTCCGAGTTCTTAGAGTGCCTCGCTTGTTAGAACAATAGAGGCTTAGGCATTTTGTTAGGGTTGTCGTTTAGTTTCATTCCTAGTCCCGAGTCCTAGCTTAGGAGACCTGTGGATGTGAGGTCAGGCCGGGAGAATCCACCACAGTTCGGTGTCTAGAGTCTGTAAGAATAATGTAGTCTTATGTGTTGTATCTATATATATTATCTTGGGATTTCTCCATTGATGAAGGAATTGTTATATATCTATTGCTTGATTATATTGTTTGATGCGCTAACGCTTTTTACGACAGGCTGCTATGTAATAATATGGTATAGAGTTTTAGAAATTTTTAGGTTAGGAAATGTGGCATTTCAATTGTAGGCGCTGTGCACGGTGTCGAAAATTGGGATGTTACAATAATATTTTTTGGTTTCGGATAATAACTTGGTCAGTTTTAAATGATAAAACCTAACTGAATTTATCGGCTCCCTAATTGCTCCCTAATCTTGGTTGCGTAGCATTACTCAATCAGAAGACATTTATTATAAAAAAAAAAATTAAATTGATCGTTGGGGCTGTGGTTCTATTTTTTAGAATTTTTCCACTTAATGTAAAAAAAAAAAAATTATTAACATAAAATCATCAAATTCGAAGACTTATATTTCTAAGCAGATTTGTTAAAAAAATTTGTCAAAATTTGGAGGGCTAATATTTTATTTATTTCTTTCAACATTATATCAAAAATTAAAATTTTTGAGTCAACATGATAGTTTATCTTATTTTTCAACCAATACTAGCCAATTATCCTATTTTTTACTCTAAAAGTATTGATCCTTAACATTTTTCTTAAACTATTATGCCTAATATCTAACAATATAAGAAACTAATCACATAAAGAAAGATATAACTCATAAATTTTAAAATTTAATATATTTATTTTGTATTTATTAAAAGGAAAATATTAGGTGAATATTATGCCTAAGATACATATTAGCTAAATAATATATTTTAGGTTAAATTAATCCACAGATAAATTTTTAATTAGATTTTCATAATTTTTTTCCTTTCAGTTAGATCCCATCTTGTTTTAAATTTTGTAATTAGGTCTCTCACGTGACGAAAATATTAGAATTAACGAAAAATTTCATCTCTAAATTAAAGATATCACGAAAATTAATGGCTAACTTGCTAAATATAAAATTTCTCTCTATTTTAAAATGATAAATAAACATTTTCTTCTTCTTTAACATGCTTTAAACTTTCTAAAGATATGCGACTTTGATTAATACAAGTTGAGAATATTTTCAAAGAATATTGATGAAAAAGGTAAATAAAAAATATATTTAGGTGAATATAAGCCTTACGTAAAGTGTAAGGTATGAGAATAATAAAAAATTTATATTTTATAAATGTTTTCTTTTAATATTTATTATTAATAGAAACATAATTACAAATTTAAAAATGATATAGCGACTTAATTGAAATGAAAAAGTATATGGATCTAATTAAAAATTTGTAAATTAAATTATAGCATCTAGCAAAATAATTAGTAAAATTAAAACCACTTATTTTATATAGAGATAGAATTCTTTTAGAAAACATGTAATTAAGTTTATCCATTTTTTGTCATTAGAAAACATTTCATCCCTTGAATTTTTCAGCTAATCATATAGATAAACTACATTACTAAAACACTGATATCTAGAATCTAGAAATTAAATCGGACCACTTCAAACGTGTCTCAATGACCCAATATCAATGGTTGCGCATGCAAGGGAATGTTGTGTGTAAGACTGACTTTAACATTTTGTCACAAACTCAAATGCACCAAAACCTTGTTCTTCCGGATATAATATTTTATTTGAGTAATTTATTGTATATCATTTATTAAATAAGTTTATTATTATTATTATTATTATTATTATTATTATTATTATTAAATCAATATTTTAAACTATATTTCAGACATATATTGATTTGAGGGTTGGAATATTTTCTAGAGGTACACACTCTTAAAATAAAAACCAATAAGAATTATATATGGTGGCATAAACTTATACAAGAGATATATATTTATTTCAGACAAATTCAAATATACAAGAAGAATATTATTATTAGAAGAGATGAGAGGTGACTTTACAAAATTTAATTATAATAACAAAAAATATAATATGAATTAATTTAATAATAATAAACGAGTGCACTTAAGGCATATAATCATACTCTGAATTGTTACCAAAAAAAAAAATCATACTCTGAATTTTTTTTTTGGGCTTTTATATACTCTGTATAAATCTATATAAGCATATGGTACCTAAGTGTATATATATTCCATGGTCCAAATGACTAAATTGCGTGTGCATCTGTGAAAGAGTGAGTTGCATTCATGAATTGTTGATTTTCTTGGTTTTTTTTTTTTTTTTTTGAAAAAAAGAAATTTCGTTGGTTGATGGCATGTGAGGATGTGGAACAACCTTCATTTAATTTATTGATAGGAGTAAGGAAGTGACAGAATGGTTGATAATTACGACTTTCCAACAAGGTGGTCCATGCTTCAAATCGGTTAGTTACTGCATTTAATTCATCAATCTCATTCGTTTCTATCATCATGCTCTATTGGACGGAATATATATGAATCTGGGATCTGGCCATGATATATATATATATATATATATATATACGTGAATTATAATCTTACTGTATCTTCTTCACTTTTACCCCTACCTTTTTCTCTTTATATATATTACGATATTTTTCGTCTGACTCGCTCATTCATTATATATCTAAATTCTATTTAAAAATTTATTGCTGATTACTAAATTATTGCATATATAAAATATGATTCAAATAAAACAAAAATTATCTTAAAAATTTGTTAGTAACTACCGAATTGTTGCATACAATAATTCATTACTAAAGACAAATCTTAAAAAAAAAAAAAGCTTACTTTACAAACAAAGGGAGGGTCGTTTCCCAGAAACCTTGCAACAGAGTAAGTTGGCGTGCGATATTAGAGCCGAGGAACATGACAATATGGAGAACTATGAAGTTCGGTGTGTGTATTCAATTAATTTTACAGTTGTAATAATGAGTGTGTCTTAGCTATACTAGCTCCCAATCTTAAAATGGTATAAATTATTACAAGTCTCGAATGATATCATTCTATTCTATTTATAGCGTTTATTTAGAAAACTGAGTTAAATAAATTTTTTTTTTTTGGTAGGAGGGTATTCTAGATCCGGCAGGCCCTTACGCCATATCGAGTGCTTCTTTTGGAGGGTTTGACGTGACCATATCCCCTTCTGTATATATGTCGCCACCAAAGTTCAAACACGGGACTAGATACTTAAATAACCCAAGCCACTTACTATTTGTGCTAGGAGATGTGATTGTTAAATAACCCTTTTACTTCTGTTGCAAATCACATATTTGCAATGGTGTTTATATACAACTGAAATGTATTTAATCTCAAGAGTTAATTCGTTTAAAAGGCAAAAAATATCTTACTTTTATTACTATATATCTAAAAATTATATATCTTTATGAAATGCAACTATGCAAGACTTATAATATATACTTTTTTTTCATTTTCATTCATAAATAGTGTATAAATGAATTTATTTGAGTATGACTCAATAGTTTTCCATGGAATAAAGTTACTATTCTGTTCCACAATTTAACGCGAATATGAGACTGAACTAAATATATTAAGAAATTAAACATTTAAGGTACTTTATAGTTTATGATAATTCAATAATTTTAACTGTTGATTTTAATGAAAAAATTAAAGTGATACATATATTAAAATTAACTAAAATAAACGATTAAGATCATTAAATTATCGTAAATCATAAAACATCTAAAATGTTTCCAATACATTAATAGAGTAGTGCTTATAGTTCATCAGTAACTTTGGATAGAAGTTAAAATAATTAACTTATTATTAACCAATAATATTAGGTCCACATTATTGTATCTTTAGTGGAATAGCTTAATATATATACACACATAATAAGTAAGACAAGTAGTAATAAATGGAGAGTAGTGTCACATATTGAGATGAGGGGTGGCAGTGCTTCACTGCTTCCCATCTTTTGAAGGCATTTAACAAATCAACTTTATTTTGTATTTATTGAATGTTGAGACTTAAAAGGCCCACTATTTATTCCATGAAAATGACCAATCTTAATTATTATGGCCTCCCTTTGGAGATTCGTAACTCTGTGAAATTAATAGGAAATAAAAATATAAAATAGTACCATATATAACTCTCTAGCTACTAGCTATATATATTTTGTCAGATTATTGATCAGTTGGAATTATAACTTTGATGCAAAGAAACTAAGATCAGATTCAAAAGTTCACTTATATATTATTGCTTCATAGTCAGGTGTTTCAGAAAACACGAATTGAAGCCCATGCTATTTGATTAAGAAATAATATTAATAATCGTATTTTATTTGCTACGAACATTATGTATGTTGATTATGGAGGAGGTGTGGTGGGAGCAAAAAAGTCGCTATCATGTTAATGATGTTATAGTTTGTCCAAACCTCTATATATATTATGATCGTACAATAATAATAATGGGGTCCCTTTAATTTTGCAATAAAAAATCAGAGCCAAATTGATAAGATTAAAGATGTGAAGAAATAATTGCATGTATATATCTATGTTTTAGCATGCATGATGGCATGTTTCTTAGCTTAGCTTTCGGTTTATGTATAGTTACACTAATTATTCTTTGTGCATCTATATATCCTAAAATTTATTTATTAGTTATAGAGCTTGGTCAAAAGTTATTTTTCTACTTGTACTTATTTATTTAATTTCTTAGGAACTTGTCCAAGATTGTTTTACACTGATTAAAATGCCGCGTGTATATATGAACTATATAGTTACTACCCCACTATATGTCTATATGAATATCACGAGCTCTACATTATTCGAATATCATCATATTATTCAGACAACATAGCTATCAATCTATCATCATAGTCATACAATCTCTTAATTATTGCATAATACAAACAAACACTTAAATATGTCTAAACACATTATGCTCACAATATATTTATCAGGAGATTATTTCAATATATATATATATATATATATATATACTCCAAACATATTATTACATAAATAAAATCATACTTCTTATTACATATCAAAAAATTACTAAAAATAAAAAATAAAAACATTAAGGTATGTATATTTTTAGAGTTAATTTTTTGTGTGCATCAAATATTCATCCGACTGAAAATCCAATAACTAATTCCTTGAGTACTACAAAGTCTCCATTTCTAACAAGCAAGTTTCATTTATAATATTGTTTTTTTTAATTATTATTATTTTTTATTGGGTATGTTACTTCCGTGAACACAGCACACAGAGACCCCACTACTTTAATTTAATCTAAACGTACCTCTTGGCCATTGAATTGTTGTCCCTTCAATTCACCCTCAGCTCCTATAAATCACTCAAACCATACTCCACTCTTCTTACTCCAAATATATATATATCAAGAAACCCTCAAATTAATTAAATTAAAGAATATATATATATATATATATATAATTATATAAATGTCATACATGGAGCAGAAGAGGTTTTCTACTTGTAATTTGTTCACCTACAGTTTCTTTCTATTTCTCATCCTCATCCTCACTCTCCCTTATTCTTCAACAGGTTTTAATTTCATCTTCTTATTATTATATACACTATATGTTGCATACATACATATACCCAACATATATATTTAGATTAAATTTATGTTTGATGGTTTTGTGAACTTTTTTATGTATGAGCAGGGGAATGGCGATCAGAAGTAGCATCAGTGGATTCTTCAGAAGAGATGTATGAGATTGATTATAGAGGTCCTGAGACACATTCTTGGGTTCCTCCACCACATCATTCACATGCCAAATCTTCTCCTCATTATTATTCATCACCTCATCCTCCACAAGAACCACCCTCTCATCATGCCAACCATGGAACATAAGGCATGTCTTATGTCTTGCTTCTTCATTCAAAATCTTGCCTTTTTCTTTTCTTTCTTTTTATATAAAAAAATTGAAGGGATAATTAGGCAAAAATAATTGTTATTTGAGCTCTAAAATCAGTTATAACATATTTATGTATAAAGACACGTATTGTTTAGATATTTTTATTTTTTTTTAATATATATTTTATATTACGGTTAATTTTGATGTACAACGAGTATGATTATTAAACAATTTATCTTAATAGTATATGACCTGGGGTTATTCAAATTCAAAGTGACTTAAATTGTAATAAGGTGATTACTCGTACAAATTTATTTTTGTTTAAAGAATAAAGATAATGGCCGAAAGATATTAGATAATTTGACTAAATTATATTTAATATACAACATTGCTAGATAAAAAAAAAATTTCAACCAATATCAACTAATAACTTAAATCAAATGTTTTGTATCTAAAAAATACAAAATTAGTTGTTTTAGGTTTTAAATGTTCTATGACTTTCATTATTAAGATTCTATAAACATTGGTTACAAATGATTTATTTATTAAAAAAATATTGATTATTTATATTTTTTCTTTATCATGATACATGTATCATCTTAATAAGCAGGGGAGTATTCTTATTAAGAATATCGTACTTTTTATTTAGGAAAAGTATAGGTAACCAATAAAACAAATCAGTCAATAAAAAATATAATATTTGTAACCACTGTTTATAGAACATCCACAATGAAAATCATAGAACATCCGAAACCTAAAACAATCATTAGCTAACTTTATATTTTTTTAGAAATAGAACATCCGAAACCTAGAAACAGAACATCTGAAACCTAAAGAAATAGAACATCCAATTTAAATTGTTGGTTGATGTTGGTTGAATTTTTATTGGTTACCTAGCATTGTTTATTTATTAGCATTTGAAATTTATTCTTTATTATTGTTACATATATAATTAACCAACATAAATTTTAGATTTACAAATTTTTAACTTTTGAGTGTACAGAATTTCTAAACTAATTATTATAGATTAATATTTATTATTTTTCTAACAGAATCGTGATCACTGTATAATAATTTACACTTCTATATTATGAATTGGTAAATTTTAAATAAGTTCATAAAAAGTGACTCCAAGTCTCCAACAACAATTTCTCTTTCAGAATAATAGAATACAACACATCACATGATCTAATTAATATAATATTATCTATGTTTCTTTGCTGTAGGGTAAGAAAATCCATGGATAAAAAAACATGCATTCTGATAAATAATTTTTTGCTTTTCCTAGTGATGAGATGACATGATGAAGGTAAAGATTAAGAAGTTGTGAGTCAGCATCTTGTAGCATTGTAAAAGTTGTTATATCATCAAGGGAGAAAAATCTGTGTATATTATTGATCGAAACTGTGTGGTGATGCAGCAAAGAGAGAAAACCGCATATTATTATGTTATTTTATTTATTTCGAGTAGTCTAATAATTAATATATACTTGTAACTTTCAATAGACATGTTCCCTTTTGATGATTTAGAAAATCAGGAATTTATTTGTTGCCATTATTAATGTTAGTGGTTTCTTTCAAGTTCCAACAAATTAAATGAAGAAGATTATATTGTCGACCTCTTTCTAGTTATAGAAGTTACTGCAACGAAGAAGAAAGAGTGATATGAATTTTGCAGAGAAGAGGAATGAGAATGATAAAAGCTCATGTGGAGAGGAATCTTTTGTGAGAAAAATCATAACATTTGATTGAGTGTGGAGTTAGCACTAAACTATAATCCTACATAGCAAAACCAACTAACCGTTGTAAGAGTTATAGCAGAACTCATAACTAACTAATTTTCCGGATTAGTCCTAATTAATTTTGACCAATTCCAATCTACGAAAAAAAAAAAGTCTACCTTATAACATCTTAACCATATTTATTTGTTAAAAAATAGAGAATTTTTAATAATATATTCAATATTTTGAGTTAATATGTCATTTTTATATTATTAAAATTAAAAAAATTAATTATGGTAGCGAGTCCTGGCCAATTATTCCCCCAAATCAGCTGGACACAATGTATTTTTAACCTATCTATAACTTTATATATGGAGAATCCCATTGTTTAAAGAAAAATATTTAAATATAGAATTTCTACTTCAAATATTACAATTTAAAAAATTAGAGACCCAACACATTATGACTAATAGAAAGTTAACATATAGTTATGGACTTACGGATGATAATTCATATAAATTTAAAATGATAACTTAATATTGGATATATGAGTTACGAATGATAACTCATTTATTTTGAATGATAATCTACTTATTAACTCCCTAATAGCTTCCTAATATTAATTTCATAGCACTGTTAATGGCATTTTATCAATTGAGATAGATCTTATACATTATATGATGATATATACAAAGTCAATTATGTTTTTATAAAGAAATTCTACTATGAAGACATTTAAGTGTCTTTTGATAAAGACATTGCTATATTTAAAAATTTATCTCTCTCATAATGAGAGCATTAATTACACATTAGATTTTAATAGCACAAATCAATGCTTAAGATTTAATCAAAGTATCTATCTTCATTAAAAAACACTTTAATGTCTTCACCAAAGACCTTCCCTTTTATAAATACTATACATACCCCTATTTAGTCAACTAAGTCTTTTTTCCACTCTCACCTAGCGCGTCTAATACACGCGGAAACTCCACTCTCTCAAAATTTGAAAACATGCGTGCTTCTTCTTCCCAATTTCTCTGTAACTCATCCTCCCCTCCTCCTTCCTGCTACTGCCTCGTCGTCGCCGTCATTGTTGTCGTCGCTGTCGCCGCCATCGTTGTTGCCACCACCATCGTCGTAATCTTCTTTTCCACTTTCTCCTCCTCCTCCTCCTCCTCTTCTTCTTCATTCTCCTTCTCTATTATGTTGTTGTTGTTGATGTCGATGATCTTTCTCTTCTTTTTCTTCTTCTTTTTGAACAGAACCAAATTTTTATATAAAACAAAACCAGATTTCTGAAAGAAAAAACAAAGTGAATGTTTGTTATTTTAAAAAATCGAACCAGATTTTCTAGAAAAAATGACGTGAATTTCATTAAAAAAAAACCAGATTTATTTAAAAATAGAAACGAAATTTTTTTTTTATAATTCATTAAACTCCGAAAGGAAATCTGAGTACATTTTAATACCTAATAAAAACAACAAAAATGTAAAACATAAACACAAAACAAATCAAAGCTCAAAATCAAATTTCTTATAGAAATAAAATCGAATTTGTTGAACAGAAAACCAAATTTTTTCTCTTCTTCTTCATCATTTTCTTCAATGAATTGCATCTCATTACAAAAATAGAACCAGATTTCTTATAAAAATTGAACCGGGTTTGTCAAATAAAAGTAATGTATTTCTCTTTTTTTTATCATCTTCTTCAATGAAATGTATTTCATTACAAAAACATAACCAAATCTTTTAAAAATAGATTCAGATTTATTGGAGAAAAAAAAACAGATTTTTCTTTTGTTCTTCTTCTTCATCTTCTTCTTCTCATTTGTCTTCTCTGTTGTGTTCCTTCTCCTCCTCCTCTTCTCCTCTTCCTCATTCTTCATTGTGTTATTTTTCTTTCTTTATTTGTTATTTTTGTTTCTTAATCTTCCTTTCCACTGTCATCTCCATCATCGTGGTCATCATCGCGTTAGTTGTCTTCTCCTCCTCCTCCACTGTCAATGCCATAATGAGTGTCATCGTTGTTGTTGTCTCTCTCTCTCTCCTTCTTCTCAACGCTGTCGTCGTGGTTGTCGTCATTGTCGTTTTCTTTTTTTTTCTTCTTCTCCTCCTTTATACGTTGACGTGAAAAGCGCGCTTCTCCTTTGTACGTTGAAGTAAAAAACGCGTGAAAAAGAAGGACTTTGTTGAACTTGGTCGATTAAAATACTTGATTGTATAGAATTAATTTTTTTTTACGTTCACGACGTCTATTATGTTTAATTGGACACTAACCAAATAAGTTTAAAAAAGAGTAAAATACCAACGAGACCCTTGATAATGACGTAAAAAATCAAGGAGGCCCCTAATAAAAAAAGACCCTCAATCCGGTCCCTGAACTTAATCTCCGTTTATCAAGTTAGCCCTTCTGTCAATGGGATGACCTAAAAGTTAATGGAACTGGCATACGTGGCATGTAAACGGGATGATGTGGATGAACGGACTCAATCCGGCTCCTGATAAAATTAATTTTTCTCTTCCCTTTTCTTGCAAAACCCTTTCTTATACTATGTAATTATGTAAAAGTGCAAAACCCTAATCTTCTCTATCCAAAATATTCGTTAATGAAGCTTGATAGCAAAGAAGATGAAGCTGCTAACAATGGAGTATAAATAATAAA
This sequence comes from Stylosanthes scabra, assembly GCA_036250425.1. Lineage (NCBI taxonomy): Eukaryota > Viridiplantae > Streptophyta > Magnoliopsida > Fabales > Fabaceae > Stylosanthes > Stylosanthes scabra. Next base: position 116,913 of record JASCZI010060429.1, read on the forward strand.
TAGAAGATATAAACAAATGGAAGTAGTGGGTGCATGATGAAA
>JASCZI010060429.1:125126-138516 GCA_036250425.1 Stylosanthes scabra
CTACTGGGTAAGCAATAAATAATAAAAGAAAAGAACTCATACAAAGAGAAATAATAAGAATTATGTAAATAAATTAATAAGATGTTTAAAGGATAGAATTGGTAGGAAAAAATAATTAATGGTTGAATGTAAAAAGTATAACCTAGACGCAAGTTAGGAAAACGCAAAAACTTAAAATTATTGCTTCCAGTAAACGTGAGTTTGGGATATAAAATCATGTTTGCGTTGGCAGAAAAAAAAGTAGCCAAACAAAAAATTAAAGCGCTCAATAAAAGCAAACGTAATTTTGAGCTTGCAAACGCTAATCCAAACATAACCTAAATAGATATAGATTTGGTTTACAGTATAAATGAGATAAAATATCACATGTTTATTATTTATTTTCTTTGTTAAGGGTATATGTGAGAAATAAGTGTTTATTATATAGGTAGTTTTATCTATGCTTAAATTTTTTGTGAGTAGTTTTGATTTTTTTCTTAAAATAACCTATCAATTAATCGATTGAGCCCTACGATTCAACCGTGTTGGCCGACTGTGAGCTGATGGTTGCTAACCACCAACCACGAAGAAACCCTATCGATCGAACCCAAATGACAATAGACCACTGATAGGGTTATGTTATTATTACTTAGCTCTAGGCTTTTTGGATGACTTCCTTGAAATGAGATTAATAGAGAAGTCACTTTTATTGCAAATCTAAATTGTCTTATTTTTGTAAAAAAAAAGTTGTTTTATTTGATTAGGAAATTTAAGGACCTACTTTGTAAATAGAAGATGATACTTCACACAAATATATATAATTTCACAGTATTACATAATTAATATTAGGGAGTTTTTAGTGAATTAATAATTTAATTATCATTTAAAATTAAAATAAAGTATCATTTAAAATTAAAAAATTATAATCATCCACATAATATATGAGTTATCATTCGTAACCCATATATCTTCGTTATAAAGTGCTCAAAATGTTAATTTTCAATATTTTTTCTTTCTTGGCATCTTAATATATATAATTTAGTTAATATAATAAATTATTTAATAAATATTTTTTGGAATATTATCATTTTTTTGTCATTACATACACATTTTTCACATGCACTCTTCAAAGGCTCATTTCGACCACAGCTGGATATCAAAGCTTACTGTGGCAATTTATAAGGCAAATAATTTTGCCACTCCTCCGCAAGTCTCTGCCACTATTGTCCATTTTTTTTGTTTTCTTTTTTTTCAAATTTTTTTGTATAAAATCCATCTTTTTTTGTTTGAACTACTATTATCTATTATCTTAATATATAATTATTTTCACATGAATATTCAAACATGGTAAAAAAAAAAGTCACCAAAAAAAAGGTAAAAAAACCGTGTTTTTGGTGGCGAAATCGTGAACGAAAGAGCACTATCCAAAAGTTTGCACAAGAACTATATCGTTCTTTCCTCCTCCGGACTTGAATAGTGTGTATCTTGGAGAATAGGCCCATTTAATACCCTTATTCTGGGTAGGCCCATTAGATCCTTGATTAAGATAAAAAAGAAACAAATAATACATATTACAATTCCTATCTACAATACCAAAAAAAAAACAGTTTCTATCTACAAAACTCGACTCTAGTCACCGGACAAAAAAAAAAAAAAACTTAGTCTAAGTCATGTATGATGGGGTCGATTGACTTAAATTTCATACATGGTAACTCGGTGCAGTTGATTTCATGTGAAGTTGTTATTTAAGATTGTTAGATTATATTTTGGTCAAATATATCAATTCATTTAAAAATAATTAGTAAGCAACTTCACATAAAGTCAACTGTAATTGAGTTTCCACCAATTTCAAATAATAATAATAGCATGTGGCGGTTGAATTGTTAAAAAAGAAAAAAAAAAAGAAAAAAAGGGAGAGAATAATAAAATGAGTGAAATGAGGATGGTGAGTTTTAGCAAAATGAGCCCCAATGGGAGGCTCATACCTTCTGCCAAGGTTTCCCTGTGTTTTTGCTACTTTTCGTTTTTCTCCTCGTGGAAGTTTATATTTGCGCCGCAGGACATCGAAATGCTAGAATGCAGAAATTGTCCCTTTTTGGCAGGCCAAACGTGTTTTGGACTGGGCCATGCTCCGTTTTAGCTGTTGGTGTTTTATGGGTGGAATACTGGAATAAGACGCGACCCAAGAAAAAAATTGTGGAATAAGAAGCTAGTTCCAATTACGAAAAAAAAAAAAGAAGCTAGTTCCATAATCACCAATAACTGATAACATTTGATAAAAAATCATTTCGTAAAGAAGAAAAACTTATACTAAATTTATCCAATATTCTTGCTGAAAATTTTTTATTCGCATCCGAACGTCTCAATTCACAGTTTTATTCTATTTTTATTTTATATCCAACTTTTAAAAAAATAGGAGAACTAGTAAACATTTTTCTCCATTTTAATTGAATAAACTATCCGTATTACCCATAAGTTTTTAAGTTATTAAAGTATCAAAAAATATTTTCGTAGTTAATAACATTGGACTTTCTAATTAGTATCATTAACTTGTTTCTATTACGTTGCCACTAATTGAAGTAACATATTTCATGAATTGATAAGATTTCCATCCGTTTGATTATTGCTTCGTAACTCATAATTTATCACACTTTTCATAATTAATTAAACTGCAATTCATCCTTACCAACTTATCTTTTTATGTTCCACCACCCTACTAATGTGACCTTAAAATTCTTTTCTCCACATATCGACAATTTAATGTGCGTGAGATAATGATATTTTCTTAATCTTATTCACGGTGTTAGTGACCGTGTACTTTGCTGGATCTTGTTCAACTATTCTAGCTGTTTTCTATTTATTTTACTAGACCAATTACTTATTTCACTAGATTATCTCATTAGACCAAGGTTACTTCGAACACAGGCCATAACTAGAAACGTTAGGGTATACGGTATTCGATAAGAAAAAACTGATCTACTACCTAAACCCGACTACGCAAGCATTAATCACACTTCGTTCTTCACACTCACCTCTAATCAACCAGCATATGTTATTTCACATTGCATCTGCATATGTATCCTTATCCACACATTAGAATTGGTAATCAACCTCTAATCTTGAAACATTTATTATTTACATGTTTTGGTGATCTTCTCTTGCTCATTTAGCCAACACATCTTTTTTTATTATTATTTTTTATTAGCCGCATTTTTTTAAAACTATGAAAACACATCTTTCAACGTTGATTTTCCCCCTTACACAACAATATCATCATTATTTCGGTGGGCTATGCAAAATATAGGGCTATGCTAGAGGTCTGGCAACATTACAACTGGCCTCGTTAAATATTTTTGGAATAGGCCTCAAATTAGTGAACACGGACCAACCAAAACGCTCCTCACGGCCACGCACCCTCAAAATGAGACACAAAGCGGTGCCAAAAGAACAAATACTGAATTCACCGGTCAAGGCCATTACCGAGTTAACAGGTGATGTCATGCGGTACCTTACATTCACACGCGTCACACGGTTGTTAATGACAAGTAGGCAGAAGGTACGAGCCTCCTATTGGGACTCATTTTGGCAGCCCCATGCTAAAACTCACCAATGAGGATAGCCGATACCCCATGATGATAGATGAAAACAAAAAGGAATGGAACAGTGTGATTGGGGATGCCCTTGATTTATTGCTTGAAGGGCCCCCCGCCCTGTCAGTGTAGGACCCTCCTCTCTTCGCCTGCTTATCCCAATTTACCTTTCTTGGTATTAATTCCTCATCCCCTCCAATTATTAATTCATTCCACTTACAGCCTCTTCCTAACCTATCTATCACCCATGCCCCCCTTTTTATTATTAGCTTCTTCACAAAATCAATTCAACAACAAAATAATAATAATAATTTCCATCTAATTTATTTGTGCTCACTCTCTTTATTATATGCTTTTTTTTAACATACAATTATATGCTTATTATGATGATGATATTAATCGTGATTTGCATGTGAAGAACACTATTGGTGGATTTCAGAGGCCACAGTCTTAGCCCAAAAGCGAAGGTGTTTCTTCATGTTGGAAGCTGAACATGTCTTTGGAATTTTCAGACTCAGTAGCGGTGAATCCGGTCTCTTTATTAGCCATGCTTCTGATAGATATGGCCTCATTATATTATTAACTCTACACTTCTGTTCCTCTTCATCATCATCACTCTCTTCTTCTTCTTCTTTTATTAGTTGCTCATGTTGTGTATTCTGATCTTGCAATACACCAAGTCTTTGCAATCCCGGAACAACGCTCATCATCCATGGGCTTAGAGTTTCCTTCTTGAATATGAATCCAAGATCCATGAAACCCTTCACCTCATCCAGCTCTAGCTCTCTTAGCGTCCTGCAACTCATGGATTTCTCAAGCTTATTATTACTTGCATCATGCTTTCTGATTAATCTTCTGTGACGGTGTTGAGAAGATGGTGATGATGAATGTGAACGATTTCTGTTAGACAAAACCTTCATTCTTGCAGACCTTTCTTTCTTGTTTTTGTTGATTGTTGAACCACCCTTGTCCATTCAAACAAGAAGAAAAAAACAACATAAATTAAAGCATGTCCATGATGAATTATTTGGTTTCATAATATCCGTGTCTCACAAATTTATGTGTAAGGCGACGAATATTATGAAACAGACAAGGTATATATTACTAGTTGGTTTTCGAACCATACCAGCAGAGCTTCTTCGGGGATTGACTCCGACGAGGCTTGTTTCTCCGAAGAAAGAGACTCATTTCTTGAAGTTTCACTTCCTGGTGACAAAGAAAATATGGATGACAGGGACGAGGACAGAGATTCCGTTATGAGAACGGGTTTTTCTTTTTCAGGCTTTGAAGCTGGTTTTGCTGATGGTTCTGAAAAGAGAATAATCTGGTGAAACCAAAGCCGATCCATTTCTTCTATAACGCTTTGAAAATACTTATTTTCCATTTGTTTTTGTGAGTGTTTGAAAGGAAAGAGGAGGAGAGGTTTTGTGGCATGAAAAGGCTTAACACTTTAGTGGCTGTGTCGGTAGAGAGTGTGATGGTGAAGAGAAGAAGGAAGAGGAAGAGGAGGAACAAGAAGAGGAGGAACAAGAAGAGGAGGAAGAGTGTGTGTGAGGAAATGAACGTGGAGAATTAGGAGTGGGACAACCTTAGACAAGGAAGGATGTGTGGTCACCATGGACATGGGGGGACATGGATTCTGAACTCCACATCTTGCTTCTGACTATAATTACTATTCTGCCCATCCCCCTTCCTCCAAAACCAGAAGTATCTGATGCTCTCTCTATGGACACATACATATGTCACTCAATAATTATTGTTATGCTTGAACAAGATAGATCATAAAGCAAAAAAAGACACTTTCTTTGATCTTCTTTACTAGATAACATCAATTATATACTGTCTATATGCTAAAACAATTAACATGAAAATTATATGTATATGGAGAAGAATCTGAGAATGGTATCATGTCATTGGATGATAGAATGTATAAAATTAGGAAAAATACTACAAATGTAGGTTTTATTTGAGAGATGAAATGATTTATATTTATATATTATTTTAATTTTTGTGAAATATAAGGTATAAAATCTATATAATAAGAGAATCTTATATATTTATATCAATTTATATTTATATCGAATAACTTTTTACAAAATATAAAATATAAAAAACCACATTGAGTCAGAGCATTTTTTGTGAAATGATTCAGAGCATTTTTTTACAATTCACACCAACAAAATCCGATTGCAAGCTGGTTAAGTTCACTCATGAGTCAGGAAATGGGGCAATAAGAATTGCCAATTAGGACTAAGGAACACTTAGTTCCATTATTGGGCATCACCCCTATTACACCATTTATAGTTTAAAGACCTTATAGTCAAGTAATAATGACAAAAAAGAAACTTGTTCCATTGTCACTTCATTCCACTGTTCTCGTTCGGGAGTTATTGTCTCCAATGATTATTACTTCTTTGGATTCGACAACCTTTTAAAAGATATCGGGCCAAACCAAAATAAAGAAATAAACTATATTTCACAGCAGGGAGTCCCTGTTTTATAAACTTTGAGATGATCAAATTTAGTGGTCATGTGAAGTGATTAGTAATCTTGATGGTTTTACTTTGTGAACAACACAAATCAATTCATGGAACAGAAGATATTGAGACTGCCCCAATAATTGATTCCACAAGAATCAGAAGTGATGTCCACAAAATGAATGTGACATCCATCCAGTAGAATCTTACTGTTCCTCTGTTTTCGAATTTGATTTTTCAACACTAAAAATCTTGTATAATATTTTAGCACCCAATTGGCAATTGCTAATTTATATGAAATCCATGACAGAATATTTGGGTTTATGAAATCCACCACCAGAATTTTGAAAAAATTACCCGCTGCCATGAATTTCATGCATTGGGCAGTTTTGAAAGAATATAAAAATACAAAATTTTCAGTTATTCTCATTTGTTTGTTAATTTATTTTTAAAATAATATAAACATAATCATCCAGCAAATAACATCATATATCATTTAAATATCATTACAAATTTTCACCTAACTGTTTTATTTATATATATATATATCATCAACACATATCATGCTTTTTAATTACCTTAATTTGTTTTTTAAAATAATATAAACATAATCACAATGCCAATAACATCGTATACCAACAACATATGTTAATACATACATTATGTATATACAAAGAATGAGAGAAAATATATATTGAAATAGGCAATATATTTACATATTATTATGTGACATATGATTATATGTATTTATGTATATTTTTATGGAATAAGAATACATTATGTCTATTTTTAATTATCATTTAATCCTTATATATATTATTATATGACATATTTATTTATAGTTAATATATACACAGAATACGTGGTAGTTTGGAGGGTATTATATACCAATAGCTATGTTTACAAAGAATTCGTGGAAGGGTCCAAGATATTCTTAATCTGTGACACCCTGTCGCGGATTCTAAATCCCCAATACTCTCCCACAAATTTCATATTAACATGTATTCAGTGTAATCTAATCATTTAATAACAAACGGTGTAAATGAATAATATTGGAATGAAAATGATTTAATAAAGTAATTTATCCGGATAATAAAATGAATAAATATTACATAATCATTTTTGTATAATTTTCTTTTATGCTTTTTACTTTTGATATCAAAAGTAGTAGATAAAAAGTATAAAAAAAAAAAACATGAACTTATAGACTTGTTTGGATGAATTTTTTGTAAAAGATTTTTTTTCAAGTTATCTTTTTTTTTTAAAGATCTTTAGCAAAAGTAAAAGTAATTTTATGTTTAAATATCTCATATAATAATATCTTTGGATACAACAATGAAAAATTACTTTTTTATTTATTACTATGCTAAAAATATTTTTTTTAAATAAAAATTTTTTTAAAAAAAATGTAAGATATCTTTTTATTTTAATAGTACTTTTATTTTTACTATTAGAAATTACTCAAACACATTAAAAAATATAAAAAGATAATCTTTTATCAAAAAATAAAAATTTAACCAAATAATAACGTCCAAACAAACTCTATTTCTTAGCAAAAGCACATGTCACAATTCATATAATCCTCAGATTTGGTAATCCTTGTAGTTGTAGGACAGGAATACATGGACCACCTGATGAGATTGTCTGTGTTAGTTTAGTTCCAGTTTATCTTCAGATTATGGATAATTTCACCTTGATTTGTAAAATGAAGTCTTTCAAAAATGCATGAGCATTCTTCTTTCACTGCCATCTTATCTTAAACACACTATTTCTCTTGAAATTGTTAAGATTTAGCAATGAAAACAAGTTCTGGATGAATATCACTTTCATCCTCTTAACAATAGAATTGGGCGGGTTGAGAAAGGGATAACAATTCTAAACCACTTAAGACAAGTTGAAATAAATCCTTTTCACCTTCTACCGGAAACAAATTAATTAAAAGTGGGGAAAAAAGGGGACTTTTTTTAGTACTCCTGTCTCCTAAGTTTTCTTCTTGACAATGATGGAGAAGAGTGTAAATGTGTAATAATACCAATGCTGGCTCTAAAATAATTTGACACGAGAAATCTGTTTGGAATATTTTGACCTTGTGACCTGAAACTGGTTTCACTACGGGTTAGGTTTCCGATTATATAACATGTGACATGAAGTAAAGATTTTCATAATGTGCTACTACTCTCACACACCACACTTGAAGGAATCACTATCTTTAAATTTCTGGTGTCACTTGATGAGAGAGTTATATTATCCTCCATCTATGTCAAAAATCCAGTAGCTATTGATTGCCACAATATTCAACCATAACCAACCAATTATACTATGAACAAGGAACCCATTACTAATTAAATTCGGTTGGGTTTCCAATTGAATCACACACAATTATACGGCAAATAAATCCTCAGGTTCTTTTCATTGTAACACAAATCTTGGTACATACCGTAGGAAATAGAGGAACCGGAAAGTTCTAATAAAACGGGCATTTGGTCTAGTGGTATGATTCTCGCTTAGGGTGCGAGAGGTCCTGAGTTCAATTCTCGGAATGCCCCCCTTCACCAATATTTTTTAATGCCTAACTCTAACTGATCCTTTCATTCACAAGTCAGAAAAGCAGCACAAACAGCCACAAATTTTTAGCTCAAAACCAATCATGCAGCAACTTCTATTAATATTCTAAATTCTAAGCAACTTTACACCCGATCATGCACCATGCACCATGCACCAAGAAGACTGGAATAACATTAACTGTACTGCAAGAAACAATACAGCGCAACGAAAGATAACAAAACAGAACTCGTATTCCCACATCACACGCTATTCTTAAGAACTTATAATCACAATGCAGTTCTGTTCCTAATCAACCAGCCTTATAACACATGGAACATTTGACCACTCAATTATCTCATTTCAATTTTCAATCACCATACGCACATTGATCAGCACCAAAAATGCATAATTGAACGACACAAAATGAAGCACAAATTCCCAAAGTATACAGCAATAGGTAAATCTTTCGTATTGTATTTCTCAATACTTCAGCAGAAGGAACAAAAGTACCATGTCAATTGCACATAACAATGAACAAGAATCAACAAGCCACAAGAAAATTCAACATCAGAAACAGAACAACCCTAACCCAATCAGCAAATCAGTTTTCACCGCCACGGAGCCTAAGAACAAGATGGAGAGTAGACTCCTTCTGAATATTGTAATCGGCGAGAGTACGTCCGTCTTCAAGCTGCTTCCCGGCGAAGATAAGACGCTGCTGGTCCGGCGGAATCCCTTCTTTATCCTGTATCTTCGCCTTCACGTTGTCGATAGTGTCAGAACTCTCCACCTCTAGTGTTATAGTCTTCCCCGTCAACGTCTTCACGAAGATCTGCATCCCTCCACGCAACCTAAGAACAAGATGCAGCGTCGACTCCTTCTGTATGTTGTAATCCGCCAGCGTCCTCCCGTCCTCCAATTGCTTCCCGGCGAAGATGAGTCGTTGTTGATCGGGAGGGATTCCTTCTTTATCTTGAATCTTGGCCTTCACGTTGTCGATTGTGTCTGAAGATTCAACTTCCAGAGTTATGGTTTTTCCGGTTAGGGTTTTGACGAAGATCTGCATGCCGCCGCGGAGACGGAGGACGAGGTGGAGCGTGGACTCCTTTTGGATGTTATAGTCGGCGAGGGTGCGACCGTCATCGAGCTGCTTCCCGGCGAAGATTAGTCTCTGCTGATCGGGAGGAATGCCTTCCTTGTCTTGGATCTTCGCCTTCACGTTGTCGATTGTGTCGGAGGATTCAACCTCCAGTGTGATCGTCTTTCCAGTTAGGGTTTTGACGAAGATCTGCATGCCGCCGCGGAGGCGGAGGACGAGGTGGAGCGTGGACTCCTTCTGGATGTTATAGTCGGCGAGGGTGCGGCCGTCTTCGAGCTGTTTCCCGGCGAAGATGAGACGCTGCTGGTCCGGCGGGATGCCTTCCTTGTCTTGGATCTTAGCCTTCACGTTGTCGATGGTGTCGGAGGATTCAACCTCCAAGGTGATCGTCTTTCCGGTTAGGGTTTTGACGAAGATCTGCATGATGGTCTATTGAGATGAAACACGAAGAAATCGGGAATCGAATCGAGAGAGTGATTTTGGGAATTGCGAAGAGAAGTTGGCGATTTATGCGAATTTGCAATTGGGATGATGAGAGCAGAGAGTTGAGAGAGTTTATATAGATTTGGGAAGGAAGATTCAGGAGGGTTCGGGAATGTGATCAAAGGATTAGAATAAAACCTGTGGCGGCTGATGAAGGGTAATTTAGATATTAACAGTGAGAACTGTAGAATATTCTAGAACTGCCTCAATTTTTTGACTCTGACTTTGACTTTGTTCTGCGACCGTTTTTCTTATCTAAAAACAGGAGAAAAATATATGGCCCAAGTTTGGATTTTTTTATTAATAAATAAAATAAAAATAAAAAATTGATTTAAAAAATGGGTTTGCAAAATTACTCTTATAATAAGTATGTTTTGTTAAAAATGTAAATATTTTATATTAATATATAAAAACTTAAACATTTTTCAGTATTATATTTTTAAAAGATGTCTTTAAATACAAGATAACAAAATATTTATAAAAATTGTATAAATAATAAATTTTAACCAATATTCTATTATTAAAACAAACATTCAAAACTAAAAATAATAAAAAATTTAAAGTTCAAATAAATAACAAAATATTATTTAATATTTAAAATTTAGAATTAGAATTTAATATTTATAATTTAAAATTTAAGATTTAGAATGTAGGTTAATACTTATGATTTAGGGTTTTAAATTCAGAGCAGATGGTTGGTCATGGGTTGCCGGAGGTGGTTAGTGGTGAATGGGTTAGTTTTTTTTGGTGACTAAATGGGTTAGTTTTTTTAATTGCTAGCTAATGTTTTTTTGCTTTTGGTTATTATCTAACATTTTTTTTTAAAAAAAAAAATTATTATCAATATTTGAATTGTATCGATTTGATGCAAAAATCTTCCCTCTCAAATATGAGAACGGAGAGAAAAGCTAAAGGCTGAAAAATGAAAATCTATTTTTTAAAATTTTCTTTTCCCATTAAGGCCCCTTCTCTGTTTAGGTGAGAATCCGAAAATCCATTAGAAAACAATTCAATAATTTGAATCACGGCTTCACGTAATGGATATTGAAGCCTAAAAACAAATTTGCATTGACATACGGTAGCCTTCTTGTTACATAGAAAGAGGAGTTTGTTTCCTCCATTTTTGAGGAATGTCCAAATATATATACACAAAATGGGGTTTAATTGAACTACAAGAGCACCAATAAATTATTTATCCTTTGTATCCTCAGGTAAAGCAGAAGCTTTACAGATAGGGCACAATTTCTTCATAGATAACCACTTCTTAATGCAGCTCACATGGTAATCATGTCCACATGTTTTAAGTGTCCCAACATCATCCCTGTCCTTGTACTCTTCCTGTTATAATTTCCAACAACAGATTATTAGGCACCTCATAATTTTGATCAATGTCATCCAAAAACATTAAACAAAAGAAGAGATACATACAAGACAGATAACGCAATTTCCTTCATCTTGGCTTTGCTCAGATGAACAATATATGGTTTCTGTCAAACACTTGGAAAACGAATCTTCAGATAACCCTGTATTCACATGCCCAATCCTCTCGCCAAGTGCAAGTAGGTCCTGTCATACCAATCGTGAAAATAATTTCAAAATTTGAGAGTACAAAATACTTGATTGAAACCCAAGAAACAATCATGAAGTTAGACTCACCTCATAACTCATGTTGTCTATGTCCATCCTCATATCCCTGTGTTGATCATGCAAATTTCTTGGACCATAGAGTGATGCTCGCTCAACAATCATGAAACCCTGAAAAAAAAAAAAAAAGGTTTGCCACTGCTGGTAAAAATAAAAACGCTTAAGAGTTTTTTCAAATAATCCAAGCAATCCAAGTTGTGCTTAAACCCAGGCGAACACATTAAACAGGTGTTCCTGAATCCACTCATTGATTTCCCTGAATACTGATGAATACCTAAGACTACGAGGAAAATCGATCATGAAGACCAACCTCATCAGCTAATGATCTGTATCTATCACTAGATATTCTTGACCTCCCATTTCTATCACCATTCCGCCAACCGATGGTGGTCAAAGGCCTTGGATGTCTAGAGGAGTAACTTTCAGCTACCATAGGCAACCCATCATCTGAAGGTGTCACATGTCCCAAGCGTAGGCCTGAAGAAGCCCTAAAAGCTGGAGTCAACCTCTGAGCGTAGTTACTTCGAACTCCTCTAGCAGTTTGAGTTGGATTATTATGAAAAATTGGGGGAGCAACAGGGTTTCGGCTTGTAACAAATTCGTGATGGAAACCTCCAACATCCACAGAAGCATTGCTAGCAGTAGCACTACTTCCAACAAGGAAGTGACTAGGTTCAAGATTAAAAGCACTTGCATCTGCATTTTAATTTAGATTTTTTAGAACAAAACAGAAGACCAAAGATAATGGAATACTATATTCTTTGAAAATCATTATCATGTATCCACAATAAACTAACCTGATAATAATACCCTTCCATGAGCAGCAGATGTGTTCATTTGGCTCCAATCCCTAGTCAAAGTGGTAGATGTCTGACCTGACAGATCCACCATGCTAGAATGCTCAACGGGTGGAACAGCAGTGAAGGAGTTGTGTGACTGACTACTTGCTAAATGGGTCCTAGCCAGATTCGGTTCCAAGGCAAGCGTAGAACGACTCCTCACATTCCTTAAAGAACCCTCTCCCCTTATTGAAAGACCACCACCTCTAAATGCAGGCGTCATAGTAACATGATCCCAAGGCATATATTGAGAATCCATATTTGGCTTCTCTGGCCTTAATTCTGAAGATATTGAAAGATCAGTTGAACTCCCAGGATTGAAATATCTGCTTGAACTGCCTCTCTCATGGACTGGAGGAATTCCAGGGCTCTTTCGCTTGTGAGGCCCTCGCCCACTTCCCATTGTAAGATCAATAAAACCACCATCAACATGGAAGGCTTGCCTGTCATAATTGGAAGAAGAAGAAGGGTGGTGTGTATAGTTTTCGGACACAGCAAAGAAAGATCCAGCAGTAGTGGGATGTGTAAAATGATCATTAGAAGACCCTGATCCATCTGATTGATGAGGAGTTACTTCATTGTTTAGACTTGAGGATGCATAACCATTTGACCTTGTAGCAGAATTCCACTGAGAGGGGAAAGAAATGCTATCTATGGACATGTTTTCAACAGGATAAATAAAGGAACCATTCTCAGAAGTGTTAGTCCTACCTGCAAAAGAAGTCCTTCTAATAT
>JASCZI010060429.1:138526-155575 GCA_036250425.1 Stylosanthes scabra
GTGATTCAACAATCAGGGGACGAAAACAAGGAATGAAAAATACATGTGGATGTGAGGCATATAGGTTTAACTTTAACATTACCAAGGTGCACATAATGCTGATCAGCATGCATATGACTCCAACTTTGGTCAGGCTCACCATCAAACACTGGAGGTGCACCATATATGTGTCTATGACCCATAACTAAAACTTGCAATCTCAGGTATCAAAAGAGAAAGGGCGGATAAATCAGATCGGGAAATAACTCACAACCTGAAAGGCAAAAACAGTATCCAAAGAATTCAATATTGAAAGCCCAAAGTAAAATAAAACATTCAAGCAGTACAGCTTATAAGCCACAACTCATAACAGCATGAATAATAACACATCAAACCAAAAAACGGAAAAAAAAAAGGTACCACATATTTAATTGCATCTAAAATATTCTAGGGCACAAGATCTAGGCCTACAGTGACCCAAACTTAAGACTTCATGTCCAGCTTCAAGAAGTACAACAAAATGTTTGAGTAAGCTAGCGGTAACTAGTTGATATATGAGCTACTGAATGGATTAATGTCTACAATCGGGATGCAATTCTACCAACTAAACTGGCATTAGAAACGGAAGTTACAACCTGGGAGAGTTAAAATGCCATCAATAGGCATGCATGATGAAATATGAGGCATAAATTGCAGTCATACAACTTGACCAAAGGGAAGAATCAAACTACTGGCAATTAGTTCTGAAGGAGAGAAGGAAATCTATGCTGGAGATTATTAAAGGTAGGAATTCACAACTGTGTGCAGAACTAGCCTGTGAAACACTACACACTTTCCACTCATGGCCACTGGAACCATAATGAATTACCAACAGCCCCATGAGTCCACTCACATGAAGCCATTTATTCATGATCCCTCCACTGATACAGGAAAAGCACCTTCTAGTCTGAGGCAACAAAACAAAGACGAGGGAAACAGTGAACACAAGAAAGAAAAGAAAAGATATCGCTGAGATTTAAATTATATGACTGGTCCTCACTCCAGCTTATCCTAAATGGCAGCAAGAGTTTGGATTTGACTTGATATTTGATAAAAGAGGAGCCATTGGATAATAGGATGACTAACACAACAGATATTACCTGGGCTACGTATAGCAAGTGTTAGGTGTTAGCATTTTCTAATATTTCCTGCACTTGAAAAAGATTATCAACTATGCTGTAGTATGCAAAAGTATCAAGAACATAATGGTAAACAATCCTATCTGCTCGTTCTATAAACAATAACATGACACCATAGAACAGATAAATTATACATATATTGTGTACCAGTGATAAACAGAATTCTATGTTTTTTTAAAAGGTATAAGATAACTTACAGGGACGTTTTCATTGAAGAAAAATTCAAAAGAGGGCACATATTGATTTATTTTTTCTTTTCAAAAAACAAAAGGTACAAAGAAACCATTGGAACAAATAATATAGTGACAAACAGTATGCTAAAACTGGCATTTTCTTTTTGACAAAATATACTAAATACTAGCATTAATATATACATTGAAATAGAGAAATATAAATTCCATTGTGGTTATAAGTAGGAGATTCAAAAGAATCAGATCCTACCTTCCTTGGTGAAGGCACAAAAAGCAATAGCAAATCCATTGTCTTCAAAATAAGTTAAGATAATAAATTGGGGATCAATGACAAGTTTGATATTTCTTAATGTTTTTTTTATTGGTGACATGATATTTCTTAATGTTTAAACATTATAAAATTGTATTCCCACAATAAAATAAAATGAATAAATAAATTTCCAAAAGCTCTAAAGAATTTGTGTATCAGTTTTCCAGAACAGAAAATAATACAGATGTGGCTGACCTGAATTAATACTCTTAGTAATATTTCTCTACAATATAAACAAATCATATCTGAATATGGAAATTTTCCGAATGATTATAAATGCCTTGAACATAATTTGTCCCTTTTACAATCTAAATAATCAAACATGCCCCTATCAAACTTTGTTAAATTATCTTCACAGCAAAAATCAAGCATTTGTGCTATCAACAGCATCCATCACCCAAATAAGGCATGTCAATATGACATTTTCATATATAGGATTGAAATGGAAGGAGGGGAAAAAAAATTAAACCCCCCAATAACAATTGTGAAGCTAGAGGCAGAGTGCCCTACGATCTGGTTATATACCAGCAACACTTAAACACTAATTTTGCTTCATTCCTCAATAGTTGGGACATAAGAGAAAATCATAACCCACTCATGGTGATCAAACAGGTTCCAAGTCAATAAATTCTTAAGCCCACATCAAAAAAGAGCAATATCCAGCATCCAGCACTACACAAATCCTTGCCATTATTGCATTGTTCGAGAAACCAACTTTTGCAGAATTAGAAGCTGCACTAACATAAAGGGCTGTCTATGTCAATTGAGGGTGGATGCAGATCACTAGAGAAGTCTCCATCAATTCATGTACTAATGTTACACAATTACAGTCTGCATAGTGCATATTTTGTGTAGTGAATATTCTATGAAAGTGTACTGCTAAACTCATTAAACCAGCCCCCACTAGATAGCACAAACTCCATAGCCGTTATCAGAAATATAAGGCACCAAGCCAAGAGAACAATAAGAACTTGACTAGAGCATTGACAAGTCACAGGGGAAGATAGTAGTGGGGTATTAACGGCATCCATTTCCCAGAACCTCAATGCATCAATAAGAACTACAAAAATGTAGTGAGTTTCATGACCCTAAATTTCCATGGAAGTCCACACCTACATCTTGTGTTACTAAAATATTGGACGTAGACAAATCTATAGCCACAATATCCACAGCATAATTGTTAAGCCATTTCGAGTAAAACATGCCCCCAATCCTAGAAGATGGACCTTGATCTAAAGGATACATTCCAGCTCTGTGGGACCTATGCAATTCTTCCATTTAAGAGATTCTTTGGTACAATATACTTTGTTCTTCCTATATGAAAGATGGCTTAACACACTCCACAACAGCAGCATGTGAAGTTAATAAATCCTGAGAAAATAGAATAGAACATTCCCAAAGTCATCAGTTCTATATTCACCCTGTTAATCCAAGATTCAGAAGGTCCATTAACACCAACTACGGTTCAGACATCGTAGTGGAATAGACTAAATGAAGAGGTGTGCCCACTTCCATAGCCTGTACAAGGCAAATGTGAAGGGAAAAGCAGCTGTTTCCAACCATAATAATAATTTTTCAATGTATAAATCCAAGGTAAGGGCGCATATGACTGGAACTTGTCTATGAAGAATAAGTTATTATAAACGTAGGCAGGCATAAGAAAGAATGAAGGAGAGTTTCCAATTAGAGCAAATCTCACCGGCACACGTAAATGTTACAATGTACAATACACCAACAGCTCCAAGAAACCTGCATAATAGGGGAAAAAAATTCTAAACCTAATTGATCGGAAAGAAATCTATGGAAAACCAATCTAATAATGTCTGCCACTGTGTCCAATTTACAAAAGCATAATGCTTGTTAAACAATGTGAAGAAAGACATAAAAATAAACCAATATACTAAACATCATCCAAACAGCATTACTACGATCAACATTCGAAGAACAAACAAAAATGAAAGAGTGGGATAAGATTTCCCCTTTTTCACACAAGTATGAACCACATACAAGGTAAATTATGTATATTCAGCAGTGTTAACAATGAGTCTCAAATTTAATAGTAATCTATGATACATCAAGGAAGCAAAAACAGACAAAGATAGGCAATGCATAGAGCAATTAGCAACTACAAACTGAGAAAACTCATGAACAAGAGAATCCACTGCCATAACAACAAAGACCCTTTCAGGAGGAACCACAAAACACACATACAGAAAAACGGTTAACACAACAAGAACCAAAACAAAAAGCTTACTAATAAGGGGTCCCATCATATTTTGCATGATTCCCTAAAACATCAAAAACCAGTTTTTCCACACATAAAGGAGATTAAAAAAAAAGACAATCATCACATTTGACTCGTGTAAGATTTTTTTCCCCAACTTTCCTAATAAAAAAGTGAATATAGATAAAAATGTTGATATAGAATCTGACGGTGATTTTTACCATTCTCACCGAACACTCATACATGTAAGGAACTACAAAACACAAACAGAAAGGGGGATCAGAATCAGAGATTCAGTGACTCCATCAAAGACCATAACACGCTCTTTCTCCAACCAAGAACAAGAAAACAGAAACGAAAGCCTAGGCTAAAGATTCACATGATGCATCGGAAAGAGAAAGATCAGCGGAAAATATTTAAAAAATAAAAAATAAAAAGAAAAAACCCTGAAAGTGATCAAGTGAGAAAATCGAGGTACACATTACCAGATAAACACGAAGAAAAGAGAATCGGAAGGATCGTCGATAAAATTGAAAGAAAAATAACAAGAATAAGGAAGAAAGAGTAGTTAAAAAGGGAGAGGAATCAGGCAGATAAAACGTGCCTTGGGAATCGGTGCGTAGCCGATGCCGGTTGAGTAACGATCTCAAACACGCAAACGAGATGAATCGCAGAGGATGAAGAAGAAGAAGAGAGAGAAAAGAGAGAGAGGGGTTTGTTGGGTAAGTTGGAAGAAGGAGAGAGAGAAATAAAGCGGTTGTTTGCAGCAATAAGAAAACAAGAGGAGGAGAAAATTCCCTTGCCTGCGCTTCTCAACTCTCAACGCATGTTATCACCGGTTACCGATACCCTCCGTATTATTGTAAAATCAAATCCTTTACCTTATCTAATCTAATCTATCTATCTAATAATATTTGTTTATACGTGGAATTTCATTTGATTTGATTTGATAATGTTAATGGGACGATTAGGGTGTATGCGTTTTTGGTGGGTAAGTAATACTAATCATGAAGGTGGGAAGGTGGGATGCTCTTTATTTAAGTCGCGTTGCGCCAAAACGCCTTAACTTGGGTTCCTGGCCCCCTCCCACCTCCCCCGACCCTTTCGCACCTTCACCAGACGCGTGTTGACTGCATCCTCAATATTAAACCGACTAATATAATTAACTTTCCGTAAAATTAATTCTTTAAAATTTTATTAAATTATTTAATAATTTTTAATAAACAATTTTTTTGTGTCTTTTTAATAAAAAATTATGTGTGAAATCGATATATGAGTATTTATTTATAATTAATTATTAATAATAATAGTAATTAATTTTTTTTTTTTACCTAGAGAGTTTAATAAAGGAAGAGAGGAATTCTAACACTCCAAACTATATCAACCGAGATGATCTTCATGCGCTATAATAGTAATTAATTTATTAAAGTCACCTAAGAAACTTAAATTTCATGTATTATGATGGATATTATTTTTCAAATTTTGAGTAAATCGTATTTTTATTTTTAATATTTTCTATTTTTTTAAATTATTTTTAATATTTAATTTGATTCAATTTTATTTTTAATAAAATTTTCAATTTTATTCCTAGGATAATTTGCTCTGGTTTAATATTTTCTTTTATAAACTAGTGGTATGAAATTGAAAAATTAAATTAAATATCAAGAATAATATTAAAAAATTAAAAATATTGGTGAAAAAAGGTATAATTTAGTTGCTATAAAAAATTTTGATATTACAAATTAAAATAAAACAATTTATTATAATAAAATATTTATTAGAATTAAATTATTTTATGATTCAAAGTTGGCGGAGGAAATAAATCTGCACGCATTATTTTTTTTCTTTTTTTGGGGCCAGTGGGGCTTTTCTGCACGCACTATTTAACCGTGACATAGTGTTATGATTTCTTTATGAGAAAATTTTGATAGTCAATATTAGAGAGATAATAAGAAATCAATATATTTTTTTTCTTTTTTATCACATTATTTTTCTAATTATATACTCATTAGTTTCCTATTCGTCCTTAACATTGATTCGTAGCATTATTTTTTTTGCTTATTATTAATTTGATTAATTATGCTTAATTGCTAATAATGATAACATCCAGCTACCTCGCCATTAGTTTGAACTGCATGCTAAGTACAATTTAAAAAAATATATATTATTAAGGTTATTTATAATTTTTTTAGAAAAAAAAATTTTTTTGGTGATTAATGATTAAAGTTAATTGAAAAGGGTAATGCGTAATAAGGTGAAAGAAGTAACAACAGAGGATGAGGGTGGTGGTGATTGGTCAGCAATAACTAAGATAATAATAATTGGCAACACAATGAGGCCAATAGCTAGCAGGAAGGGTGAATAAAAAAAAATGCAGTTTGAAACGAACGTGGTTGATGAATATACAAATAAAAAATATATAATTATTTGTGAGGACAATATTTACTACTAATAATAATAATTAATAAGTGTTGATGGATGGTAAATATTACATCATTAATTCATTCAAGTCTGTTTAACTACGCGTGACTTGTTAGAACTTATTAGAATTTAGAAATGCAATTTTCATGCAGCACGTGGATCTCATGTTGAATCCATACTATATATTGAGTATTCACGTCTGTATTCTGTAGTACTGTTTATCATAACTATAGCGAACTAATTTTTTTATTGCAATTTTTTAGAAGGTTTATTAGGATTAGTAAGATTTAGACATTATTGTTTATACTTTAGGGTAAAAATTTTAATTAATATCAATTAAAAAATTGACTTCCTATTAATTGAATTTTATATATAATTTACATTGAGGTAACATATCTAAAATGGAAGTTGTATTATTATTTATTAATTTGTGAATGAATTCCTATTTAACAAATTATCTTCGAAATTATGTAGGATTGAAGTAAAGAAGAGAGAAAAAAAAGTTAATTAAAAAATATGGTTTGGTACTACTGGGCGTGGGATTTAACTTTTAATGATTTGTGTAATTGTGTTATTAGCAGGGTGCTTAGCCGCTTAGGTAGCTACCAACTCCTCACAATACACGTTGTTCTCGTTCAAGGCCATGGCATTGGCATGTCAACACTAACCCTTTGTCTCTTACTCCAGAATAATTTCATATTTAACTCGCCCAAGTAAAGTCCTCTTTTTCCCTTTCTTTTTCTTTTAGGTTTGCCCCTTGTCTTTGAATCTTGACGGTGCAGGGTGCTCATCAATCAATAATCAATAATACAAGGGAAGGAATAATCAACGCAAAATTTGACTTTTAATAATATGGATGAAAAATAATAAGTTCCATGTCCACAATGTTAGTACTAAGCTAGCATTTGATTAATGAGACTTTAACTCAAATTGGGAGACTAAACTGTGTTTGTTGAATATAAATTTCTAAAATTTTAATATTTTTAATATTTTTAGTTAGGAGGGATTGAAAATTAGGAATGAGAATTGAAACTTTTTTAACATTTTTTTTACTTAAATATCATTACTTAACGTTAAAATTTTTAATATTAACATTTGTTTTTTCTCTATCAATTTAATTTAATCTTTATTTCTTATTCTTTATTTTTTAATAAATTTTAAACTAAACACAACAATAAACTTAATTTAGTCTTAGCTCTCAGTTTTTCAATATCCAAATTTTAGTCTCTCTATCAAACGCATCCTAGTAGACATATATACAATCAAAAGCGAATCCATAAATATTGTGAAGAAGCGTCAAAAATTAAAAATTAGTATAATTAAATATTATATTTTAAATTTAGTGATATTTTTTTTATAAAAAATATTACTTCGTTAATTTTGATGAATAATGCTACGGAACCAACGTTAGAGGACTAATAGAGAGCTAATGAATGTAATTAGGAAAATAGTGGGTGGTAAAAGAGAAAATAGAAAAAAAGAAAAAAATGATATTAACTTCCTCTTATCTCTCTAATATTGGATACTAAGACTTTCTTAAAATATATATTAATCAATTATCGTGTATAGAAATACAATATTTTACAAAAATTATTATACTATTATAAATAAATTTGATGGTATATTATATTATATGTTTGATTATTTTAGTTAAATATTTAATTAATATATATATTACTGATGTGAATTAATTTTTAGTTTGTGTATATAGTATTTTATAATTTGACTTTTATATGAATCCGTTAATTTTGGAGACATACCACCATTTTGGTAGAACACTGATGTGCATCGTCCTTGGAGAAAAGAGATAGAAAAGAGGGGGCATACGTGTGGACAGTGGACCTAACTTCACCAAGAAAGAAAAGAACGCAGCAGAGAGCATATCCATTATTTGGTTAGGCCCTTTGGCTAATAATAATAATAATACTCTCAAATCGACAATTTTTATATGAAGCACTAATAATAATTTCACTAGGTCCCCACTTTGCATTGTAGTTAGTGGGTACACGAATTTATATCATCGATAAAACTATAGAGTAATACGGTGCCATGATGCTTGACCACACAATTTCAACGAAGCATCTTCTTAACACAGCAAAGCAAACATTCATGCATGTTTCACCTCTTTTTTACATCCACACCAATTTATTTCTCTCCTTTGAATTTATCGGTGCCTTCATTATTTTATTGACCAGAATCGTAACCTTTTCTTTGGCTTTCTCTACAGGGCTTTCAAAAGCACATTAAAAATTATGCGTGGCTTGTCTACATGGTTTATTATAAAGTAGAAACTTCACATGCGTGTGGCAAGTGTAAACCAATAATTGGAATTAAGAATCACAATTTTGTGCCAAAAATCAAATCACGCAGCTATGTAATATCAAATAAATATACTCATCACTATATCTATATCTATTCTAAGTCATACAGTGTCATCTATCGATGAATTAATATACGAAATTTAGGGTATCATAATTCATAAATCATATCATATAATCATATATATACAACGTAACCTACTTGTTAAATAAACAATGATGATTGATTATCATAAAGAGTTGTGTTGATCCACGCTATATGTTTCTCAATTCTTGCCTTCTTGGGGTTACTTTTTCACCAGTAAGATTCAAAGTTGGAGATTATGGTTTTAGAGAAACAAATAACAACATGATCAAATATTATAGAAGGCCTATTCAAGAACACATAATAGTCAAACCTTGTAAATAAAGCTACATGTTTTTTTTGTTTTTGTTTTTGTTTTTGGACAAGAAGCTACATTTTTAATGAGAAACACCATCACACCATCCGCAACAATAAATTATTTGACACTAGTAATTTTTTTTTTTATAGTGCTAAGACACTTGTTTTTGACTACGGTTTAGAATTTTAGATCCTATATTTTTTGGGGTTGGTGGGCCCCACATATATAAGGAAACACAAATAACGTATCCAATATTTAAAGGCCCACTTTACAATAGCATATAAATAAAGACCACATCACATCATCCCAACCGTGGTAAATAAGAACATAATTTGTTTGGGCTTCTTAGCCCGTTTCGATCACTACTTTTTTTTGTAAAATTGATTAATCTTTTTTTTGGACTTGTAGAATTGATTAATCTAATCATCAGTTACTGAACGAAAAAAAAAATCTAATCATCAAGTTCACTAATAAAAAAAAATAATAATCATCATCAGTGATTCAGTTCACTAGTTAGAAAATTGTACAGTAAAAAAATAAAACAAATAATTTGTACAAAAAAAACATAAATAAAAGAACAAAAATTGCACTATTTAACAATGATATGCTTCATTTTAATTACTATATAAAATTAGAGTAATCTTACACAACCATCAAATTTTATTAAATTTAGCCATCATATTTAACTATCATATTTTTTTTATATGATTTGCTCCTTATTTTGTATTTGAGTTATTTTATCTTAACTAATTAAAAAACGCTGGCTGTGCTAGTTAAAATAAAAAAAAGTAATGGTTATATAGCATTACTCATAAAATTTTATATTATTTCACCAAACTTATAATTAAACTGCACAAAAGAACATTTTTAATTATTCGTATTTTTTAGAAACTTATACGTAGTTATTATTGAAAATTAGTAGTTAAAAGTTATTAGATTATAATTTAATCAAATATAATAAATAATTCAACAATTTCTCACTGACCAACTTTTAATGAGTTTTCATCGTCGTCCTTAAATAGTACTTTATTTTCCTTAAAAAAAGTTGTTAAATAGAAGTTTAAGGATTAAAAGATTAAAAAAGAAATCATTTTTAAATAGTTTCAATTTTTACACTTTAAAAGTATTTAACCATGGACCATTCACATTTAATTTTTATCCTCTAAATTAATTTTATGGGCACTGGAAGCTTTTAAGCTCATTTTCTTAAATCATTATTTTTATCTAATAGTTAGACCAAATTTTAAATCAGTTTATTTTAGTATTTTAATTATTTTATTTTACTTCAAAAATACTTTAAATATATTCAATAATCAATAATGTCATCCCATCATTAATTATTAAACGAATAGTAGTTAATAGATAATGTGAAGTAAATATTTATAATTTATTAATTAAGTCACTTATATTTATATTTTAAATTAAAGAGTAGTCTTGCCGGTGTTCCAACAAGAGCAAAAAATTGAGAACCCGTATAACTTATTAAATGCAAGGTTAATAAGCTAGATAAAGTGGTGCAGGGTTTTTTTTTCTCTAATTGTAATGGAATTGGAGGATGGAAATGAAGATGACAATAAATACTAACGTATGATTCTTTTATTTTTTATGTTTTTCTTTTTTATCTCAATAATGAAACAACATTAAATGATTAATTTTTTTATTAAATCAGGACAACTGAAAATTTAAAATATTAGGAATAAATTTAACATTTTGATTCAAAGACCAAAACGATATTTAGGATGCATTTGGTTTGCGTTTTCATTTTCTAAACAAATTCTTGGACCCGCCTGAAACACCGGATAGCTATAAGGATCCATCGCCACCAATCTCCACTTGTTGCCGCCATCTTCAACCCTCTCCAACCACCTCTCAGGCCTAAACTCTGCCTAATCCCTCCCCCAAATGGTCTCCATCCTCCCCATAGTGTAAACATGATACTCTCACACAACGGAGGCTGAGAGTGTACAGCATCTCCTTCCCTTCTTCGTAAACCAGAGCTTCCGATTTCTCCTTTATCTCCTCCTCCATGTAATTAATTGTAGAAAGCTGTAACTCATTAAAGGAATAACCAATAGAATTAAGGTTATTTACCTCCTATTTTTCAAGACACTTAAAATATAATTATGAGAAAGTTTTGGGAGTCAATGTTAGGGAGTCCATAGAAGTTAATATCAATTTTTTTTTTTTCTCTTTTCTCTTTTACGCTTCCTATGGGCTACCGTTCCCTAACATTACTCTATAATTTTTTTAAAAAAATAATGATATCAAAATACTGTTTTTTGTTTTTGGGACGTGGCTAGAGAGCAACCCTGGTCCAATTTAAATCTTGAACCGACCCAGACCTAATGTTCAGTCTGACCTAGAACCCTATAGAGCCCACCTAAGCCATCGGCTTCCCCAAGTCCAAAAACGAAACTACGAAATTGAAGCCCAAAAAAGGGAGAAAAAGAAAACAAGTGAGGAAGATGAGCTCTAAAGTCTAAACAACTTCAAAAAAAAAAAAGTTGTATTCACAATTGCCAGTTGCCACAGGCTGGATCTTCTTCTTCTTCTTCTCTCTCTCAATTCCTTTCGGTTCTTCTCCAAATGCTAACATCCCCGTGCAGCTGTTCTGCACCCGCTGAGTTTAACTACTGACACCATTTTCCGGAACTTATAGATCGGATTTTGATCTCTCAAAAGCGGAAAGGAAACAGCAACATTAGCCATGAGCGTCATCGACCTCCTCACCAGAGTCGACTCCATTTGCAAGAAGTACGACAAGTACGATGTCGACAGGCAGAAAGACGCCAACATCTCCGGCGACGATGCCTTCGCCAGGCTTTATGCCGTCGTCGACGCCGACATCGAGGCTGCGCTTCAGGTTATACTCCGATCTCACTCTTCTCTGTGCTTTTTCTTCAGTTTTGCTTGATTCTGAGTTTGATTGAGTTGACTAGGGTTTTGGATTTTGAGTGATTTACATTACTGTTGGGAGAAACATGGAAATTCGCTTAGGTTTGGGGATTGTGGGAGTTTGTGCCCTAATTATTGGAAAGCTTTGTAATCTGTGGAGTTAATTTTGTGCAGAAAGCAGAACAAGCTTCGAAAGAGAAAGGTAAGGCATCTGCTGTAGCGATCAATGCGGAGATTCGTCGTACCAAGTCTAGGCTCCTGGAGGAGGTCCCCAAGTTGCAGAGGCTGGCTATAAAAAAGGTTGGTTTATTATTATTCTTAGATTGGAATAATGAATTGTAGTTAAGAGCAAGGTGATGATTTAGATATATCCCAATCAAGACTTATCCCCCCAAAAATTGGTAAGAATGTCAGGTTTCGTGTTGCTTCATGTGATTCCAGTTATTTCACATTAAAAAAAATTTGTTTGCATAGTCTAATTAGCATGATTATATGCTTTTTTGCTTGATCATCTTCCCCCCAAGGAACAAAATTCTTAGTAACCGACTGAGTTGCTGATGTTATATGAATGCCATGATATGCTTGTTTGATGAATTGATGTATGGTACAATCTATTCACAGGTAAAGGGGCTTTCATCACAAGAATTTGCTGCCCGTAATGATCTAGTTCTTGCATTGCCAGAGAGGATCCAAGCTATCCCAGATGGGACCCCTGCAGCACCCAAGCAAACGGGAGGTTGGACAGCTTCTGCATCACGTCCTGAAATCAAATTTGATTCTGGTAATTGGAGTTATCCTTGTCTTATTCTGATACATGTATGATATTCCATGTGTGTAAAACCGTTCAATTAATGGTCTTCAATCTCCATAAACTTTGTTATTTATAGACGGGCGATTTGACGATGAGTACTTCCAACAAACCGAGGAATCTAGCCGATTTAGGCAGGAGTATGAAATGCGTAGAATGAAACAGGCATGTAAATTTTTGCTGTTGAAGAGTTTCTCCTGTTGTTTTTCGTGACATATATAATGGAGGTTTCTCTGGCAATGTTTTTATGTTAGTTATATGAAACTTTTTCAGGATCAAGGTTTGGATGTGATAGCAGAAGGGTTGGATACCTTGAAAAACATGGCTTCTGATATGAATGAGGTAAAATTCCTTATTGCCTTTTTACTTCCTTTATGTGTGTATGTGGTTATTTTCAATTCCAATTTCAATGTTTATATGCTTGATGCAGGAACTGGATAGACAAGTTCCTCTGATGGATGAGATTGATACTAAGGTGAGTATCATCAATTTCTGTATTATACCGGAACCCTAGAAAACTTAAGGGAGAACAAAAGGAGGGGGGTGGGGGGACACTAAAATCAGAATCTTGAACTGAATTTTTGTCATCTTTACAGGTGGACAAGGCATCTTCTGACCTTAAGAATACCAATGTTAGACTTAAAGACACAGTGATGCAGGTAATAATCTTTTAGTTGTAGATTTCCATCATACCAGTTACAGATTTCGTGGTGAATCTCATGAATTTTTTGTTTTCATCCAGCTTCGGTCCAGTCGAAACTTCTGTATTGATATTGTTTTGTTGATTATAATTTTGGGGATAGCTGCCTATTTGTACAAGTAAGGCTCCTATATCTCTCTCCTAGAACTTGCAAACATGCACCCAACACGCATCTTTCGATGTGAATTAATGCCCTATTGCCCTGTTCATTTTTTACTTTCAAAACTAGAAACTCAGGTGTATACTAATACAGCTTGTCTGATAGACTTTTAGCCAAATGTTTTAACTATTTTTCTTTCCTTCCTCTGAATATTTTAAGAATTCAAATTTCATTTGATGACCTAAAGCTGCATCTTAAGTTTGTGGTCTGCGGTTTCTTAATGAAAGCATTCATCACATATTCATGTTAATTGTTATGGTTATGAAGCCTTTGCTGAAGATATAAATCTCATAATCTTCCCTCTTTAGTCACAGCTCCCCTCCGGCCTTTGTTTACTCTCTACAATAATTATAAATATTTTCTTATACTGTAAATCAGAGGAGTATATGTTTATTATGTTTAGTTTCATTTTATCTTAATTTTTTAATCAACATCCACTGGAGGGGCTGGAAGTGCATTGTGTATATCTTGGTTGATAAAATATTTCACAAAATTAAAAAATGATTTTGATTTCGATCTTGCTAATGAATATAGTTTACTGAATACTTTTATTAGTTGCTGGTGTATAATCATCTAGTAAAACTAGAACTTATCAGTCACAGTTAGTTAGTTGCTAATCTACTTCTATGATTTGCTACCCAGTCTTATTATTTTCTTTTTTGTAAATAAAAAAGAATATTACGAATTCTAATTCTTACTAGTTTTGCTCCTGCCTGTTGAGATACCTTACTGATTGCTGTGGTTTTGTTGCAGCGTGCTGAAGAAGTGATTATGAATATCAAGAAAGTTGGATCTATTCGCATGGCTTACCTGCTTTCTTGTACTTCTTGAGAATATCGTGTCTGATTTGCTATTATTATTTTTGTGAATTCTTGGTGCCACTTGAGAGTTAGTTTTGTCCTTTTACAAACACACTTTTGTATGCCGTTATTATATATGTGAAATTGTTGTGTATAATTCTGTAATCTGGCATTGAACGTCGCTGCCTTGTGAAAATCCCTATTTTCTTTCGTCTTTTATATAATCTTCCTCCCCTTTTCCCTTAACTAGTCTCTATTAACGGGGTTTTAATTCATTTGGAGATGGCCTTCCAGCAGAAATTAAAGAATAACAAATAAGTTGGAAATTCAAGTGTAGTTGACTTAATGTGAAGTTAATATTTTACCATCGTTACCATTATTAGATGATAATTTAATTAAATATTTTTACATAATTTTGATTTTTAACAATTTTACGTGAAGTTGACTGACAGCGGCATAAGCAGATAATTGAACCAGCACTCTAACAATAAGCCTATATAGAGAAGGTTATTTTATTATTATTTTTATTTTTTTTTTACAATATATAAGTTTATCTTTCGAATTAAAATCTGTTACTGTTGTCCAGTTTCTTTAGGATCCAAGAAGCCGAATAGTTACAGTATTATTCATGATGGATATCAAATAAGAAAGAATTTTCCCTAATACTTATGTTATTTCCATTGAATTATTTGAAGGCACGATATACAATGAGCAATTAAATTGCATTATGCTGGCACTTTAATTCTTCAAGCTATCTCTATCAATATTCTATGCACACAATTGATACAGTAATATCCTATAATGATAAACATTTTCAACTATGTACATTCCTATACATGTATGTGCTGAAAAGAATATAATTACCACACTGCATTAATTATTCTTTGCTTATTTACATATAAACCACTTCACTTCCCGTGCAGAACCACAAGCATGCATATACAACTCACTTCTTCATGAATATCCCATGAAGGCTAAGCTGTTAAGCTCTTGAGGTTGTGTGATTGAATTCCACTGATCAAAGTAGCCAAAATTATTATTGTAGCCTTTGCTTGTATCCATCACAACACTTGTTGCCTTATCATCACCATTATTATCAACGAGTTCTACCCTTATTTTCTTATTTGGGGGATCATACTCCAAATGGTTTTTTTCTTCTTCTTCTTCAATGGATTTTCTCTTCAGAGGATTATTATTAGTGTTATACAAGCTCTCCATTGCAGATGCTAATAAGAACTGTGCTCCAATTACATTCAAGTTGTTGGGATGATGATCTTCATCATGAACTGAACCATAATTTCTGACAAAGCCTGTGCTTGAGGACACACCAATGGAGTTAGGCAAAGTACTCCTAGACGCCAGAATATAAGGTAACATTGGAAATTCATTGTTCACAATTGAGGTTTTTACTACGGATGGTTCAGGATTATTATTGAAGTTCTCATCATTCATTTGTTGATGATGAATATTTTTTGTTGGTTCATAAATCAGTTCATTTGGATCTTCAAAAGTGCTTCTTGGGCTACCTGTTTTCTGTCTCACCCGGCATAGCACCCACTCATCAAGCTGTGGCAAACAAAAACAGAAGCAGCAATGAATAATTGAAAAGGGTAATACTAAGTGTACCATTATACACACCTGTACGCATCATTTAGCAACACGGAAAAATGTAAACATTAGCAAAGAAAAATGTAAATTTCTGTGCTAATGTTTACATTTTCCTGTGTTGCTAAATGGTGTGTACAATAGTACACATAGATTTATTCAATTGAATATAGTGAAAAAAGAGAATTCTATTTGCACAACATACATGTATAGTGTTGCTCATTTTTAATGGGTATCTTGTATTTCAATGTGTATTATACATTAGTGAATAATTTTGGTGGCTGATTTTAATGTGCAGATAGCATAAAGGGCCAACCCAGTTCAAGTCCCACTTGGTGGGGTGCTGGGGAAGGGAATATACTAGCAGCCTTACCCTTACTTTCGTAGAGAGGCTGTTCGAACCCACGACCTTAAACTCCACGGTAAGTGAGCTTACCGCTGAGTCAAGCCGGCCCTTCAATGTGCAGATAGCATAACCCAAGAAAATACGGGTACATAAGTATATGAAGGAAAATATTTAGAAATATTTCTAAGACAATAATACTATATACGATTAATCAATCATTATATCATATTGTATGAAAAAAGAGATAGAAATAAGTGTGACCTACTCTCATGGAGGTTCTTTTGAGGGAATTGGAGAGGATTGAATCATGCAATCTATACTCATGCATGATCCAATCAGTTTTAGAACCCTTTGGAGGACGTCCCTTGTAGAAGACAAGAGCTTTCTTGACTCCAATGCTCTTCAAACCACATGAAGTGATAATTGGTTTGTCAGTTCCAGTTGCCTTCCAGTAACCTGCACCTGCTGCTCTATTTGGTCTCACTCCATTTGGGTACTTCCTCTCCCTTGGAGTAAAGAAATACCACTCTTCTTCCCCAAACAAAGCTTTGCCTATCAAATAAAAATAATAATAAGTTTTTTCTTAAATTTTTTTATTAATTACTTAATTAGTTGAAAAAGGAAGTCACATACTTGGAAGGTCCCATGGATTGAACTTGTAAAGGTCTATCTCTGCTATGAATGAAGCAGGAAGTGGTGATGAAGTGACTTTGTTTCTTAGATAGTGAACA
>JASCZI010060429.1:155585-168380 GCA_036250425.1 Stylosanthes scabra
TGGGTGGAATCTAAATCCAGGTGGGAGATGGATTTCCAAACTAGAAGTATCCTTCTCCATCACCAACATGGAAACTATACTATAACACTTTCGAGGGAAACTAAGCAATCAATTGCCGGTATTATCAAAACACTGTGCATGTGTTATATATATACATACAAATATAAACGGTGCTTGCATTCCTCATGCTGAGAACGACAATTATGTACAAATATATTATATATCGTTGGAAGTGTTTTAGGTATGGGGCGAAAATTATGTTCGTATATTTTTAGCAATTGATTTTTAATTATAATTAAAATCAATATTTAAAAATACCTAATATCTGATTTTTTATTATATTTGAAATATTTTCTATACTATATTAAAAATCTATTTGTATAAAGAAATTAATTACTAAATCCGTCGCTATATATATAAATAATTAATTTGATGACTATTTTTTATGTATATGTGAACATAGTTTAGTGTAAATAATAGTTTGGCTAAATTGCATGAGTTAAGGTAGGTGTGAGGAAAGAGATGATGAAAGCAACCAATTTGTCTCATATTTTTATGACCCACATTCTTCCAAGGGTGTATGATATAATTTAATCGGCAAAAGTTACTTTGCAATTTAGCTAAAAGATTTGAGTCTACGGGTCTCCAATGTGAAGCTGAGTTAAGAGGGCATAGCATCATGATTTTGAAACTCTAACGGCAAAGGTTCTCAATTTTATTTAATATATGCATTAAATAATCTAATACTTGATAATGCAAATTGCTTTTGTAAAATGACTATAATTGATCAAATTAGTTTCTTAAATTTCTATCGAATCAAATTAATTCATCATCATTTCTTTCAGTAATAAGATGCCGCAACAAAATAATGTCGTTTTTTTGTGTGTAGTGTACATCAATGTCTATAACTATGTCAAATGGTATGAAAAAATAAGTTAAGGAATAACATGATGCAATGTCAGATAAAATTTGAGAATGAAGCTTATTAGCAAGAAATTGTGTTATGTTATTTCTATATTAAAATCAGCTATTGAAATTAGTCATTAGTATATAATATATATTAAAATATAAAATACACACTAAAAATAATTAAACTACACATACATATATTTATATATTTATACATAGTAATTAATTTTAGTGTGCAAATAGCATTGTTGATTAATATTATACTACTAAATTATTTCTTACATTTTGTTTTTTAACCAAAGAGAAAACTTGATGGAATAATTTCATAATTTTTTCTTTTTGTTAATTAAGTCACATAATATGAAGGCTGGGCTGGCCAGGGTTGTGGACTAAGACATGCATGCAGAGCTTATTTTGGATGAATGTGAGATCTTGATCTTTCTCTATGACCACCACGTTCAGCCAAAACATCTATTGATCCAATCACTTTGAACTTTGAACCATACATTGTCGTATCACTTCATAACCATAATTAAATTATTAACACCAATTATAAGAAATTAAGTAATCCTAATTTATCTAAAAAAATTAGCTCAACACGTAAGAATATAAAATTGAATAGAAAAACTAATTAAGAGTATTTTAGTAAACAATTTTGTAATGAGTTTTTTATTAATAATTTTTTCAACGAGTGAGTAAATAATTAAAGTAATTGGATTAAGGGGATAGTTACTAATAGCTATATTAAATGTGAAGGAAAAGTTTAGCATGAAATAATTAAGGGTTCCACCTAAGATATAAAAAAATATAATTTTTTTTACTGATTTTTAAACGATTATTTTATGTAATATTGTTATTTTAAAATCATTAAAGAATAATTTAGTTAAATGAAATCGACTACACATGAATATTCATCTTTAAAATGCATCAATACATAATAAAACAAGTTGGTCAAGGGATAGCGAAAACATTTGAACGCAATCAGCTCCTGGGTTTGGGAAATGATGCCTTTATTTAGCGCCATTCCTAAATTCCAATATGATGCTGCTATACCACAAAGATCCAACAAACAGAACATGAACCCAACCTAATAAATAAGCATAGTAACACCAACATGCTCCTCTAATTTGGTTTCTTCTTCTTGGACTCAATTAATCAACTCAATTCATATGTCTCAACACTTTTAATGTGACATTACAATTCCCTCTACAATTCAATCAATAGCATTATTATTATTAGTTCATGAAGATTGAAGTGCCCCACTAGCTACTATACTCATCACACTACTCTTGATTCTTTTTCCTTGAAATAATGCAAATATACGTACGTAGTAATCGTATGTGAGAAATAGAAATTAGTATATTCTAATTTGTTTGCTTTGGCATTGATTATAAATTTTCACGCCAAAGCTTATGATTTTGTCTCGTATATAAAGGAATGGCGTATAATCCTACGCTAAGTTTTGAGTTTCTTTGAAAAGATACAAAGTGTTGTGTGTGAACACTGCGACTTGTTTTCTATGGTGGTCATCGCTCATTCATCATATATAAAAGGGTTGACTTTAAAATCCTCTATAATGTCACATAAAACGCGTTCAGCTTCTAATGTGTTAATTTAAATTTCTAGCTTCTTTAAAATAAGGAAAAAATTAAGTGTCTTTAAGGGTATTGCTTAATTAAGAGGATGAAAGTGATTTTTTTTTTTAAAAAAAGGAAATTATAAACGTATTGAGAAAGGTCTTGGTAGCCAATATTAGGGAGACAATAAGAAGTCAATATCATTTTTTCTTCTTTTCTCTTTTTCCTTTTACCCCTCACTATTTCCTTAGTTACACTTATTGACTCCATATTGATTCCCTGAAGTTCGTACGTTGATTCAATAACATTATTCAGATGTATTCAATTCATAAGAAACTTAGAAATTATATAAAATTTATAATTTTTATTTAAACTTTGATGTCTAACGTGTCACGTAATAGATCAACATATCAAACATTAGCTGATACGTCATCATGCTTATTTTTTTAGTAATGTTATCAGAGATTAATTTGTTATTTTTTTTATTTCATCAGAAACTAAGCGATTTAAAATTTGATTTTATAATCAATAATCGAATTGAGCGTTTACTTTAAATATTTTCGTTTCTTATTCTATGCATACACGTATGACTGCTCATTTATCATACGAATGATAAAATGTATCTTTAAGATACCTTTTAAAACTTAAAAGTGTTTTTATTTTTTATTTTCAAATATAAATCAAATTCCTAATTAAGCATTGCGCTATATATGTTGAATCTGATGGTTTATATAATACAATCATGCTATAATAATTATAGACGTAAATCTATTTTTTTTCAACCAAGTCCAACCAAGTTGTTCACACTCGCACTGTACGAATAGAAAATTATATGTACAACGAACATATTTTTATAGTTGACATGAACATGTTTTAAAATTTGTTCGTTTGCTTTTAAATTTTTTTTTCGTTCTAATAGTAATATTCTATTCATGCGCGTGGGATGAGAGTAGGCAAAATTCACTTGGTTTGACTTGATTTGAGAAAAGAGGTGTACATATAGCATGATTGATATAATATTTGTACGGAGGCACACAACATTAACGGTTTTTTTTTTATATAAATAAAACTAAATTGGTATTTACTCAAATAAATCATTATATGCATATTTATTTTTTTTGTTAGTAATGCCGCCGGGAGAACCTGTGGCACTAAAAGAAGGGAGTGCCGTCGCATGTTGCAGTGGCACTGGAGAAGATCAGGCGAACCAGTGCCGCTATGAGGAGAGGGGTATGTCGCTGGAAGAACTGGCGGCACTGGTGCAACCCGAAGAGGCTGTAAAATATGGCGGCACCCGTGTAATGGAGTGCCATTGGGTGTTGCAGCGGCATTAGAAGACAAAGGTGCCATCTGGTTTTGTGGCGGCACTGGTGCAAAAGTGTGACACTGGTTGATCCAGCGGCACTGGTTGACGAAAACACTTATAAAAGAAGGATTTTGGGCAGCAGCATATCATTCCAACCCATATAAGCTATCCATTTTTTTTTGTGCTTCTAAGTTTTTTTTTTTGGTTGTTGTGATGGAGCAATCGTTGATAATCAGATTGCACCCAAATGCTGTGATACATGAACGGCAAGACGGAGTCTGGTTCCAGTCGGACTCAGCGGTCGTCTTTCAACATCAGGATATGAGCACCATGGCGGAGTTAGTGCATGTTTTCTTGCACCACCTTGGAGGGAGATTTACAAAGATAAGGAAAGTCGGATATCGCTTCTTACGGCGACAGCCCGACGGTAAATTCGTGCACCTGTTGGTTTGGCTATTTAATGATGAGCATGTTCGTGTCACGTTCGGATGCCACCGTAGATTGATGCCCCAACATGTGATGGATTTTTTGGTTCAGGCGGGTGAAAGGCTATCTGGGCCGCCTGTTGCGGCGACACCTGTCCGCGTCGCATAACCATCGATGCTAGAAAACGAACCAGCGACGATGGATGATTCGGAGTCTGACTTCGAAGATTCTGCAAGTACTAGTTCTTCTTCTGCTGACTCTCTAGATGGTAACGAGTGCATCCCTGAGACCGCAAGAGCTGGATGCTCTCGTTATGTCCTTCCCGCACCGCCTCCAATTCCGCGGCTAGAGGATGTGCCCTGTTTTTTTCAGCAGCTTGACCTAGACGAGGAAGGGGCATGTGATGATCCATTGAAGTCGGGTATGTGCAACGATTATAACACGAACGGTGGGGCAGAACTCCGAGTCGGTCATAGGTTGCGCAACCAGGATGCAGTTCAAACCGCGATTAAGAACTATAGCATTCGGAGGAATGCTGAGTATCAGGTCATTGAGTCGGATAGGACCAAATATCATTGCCGGTGCAAGCATGCGGAAGATGGATGTCCGTGGCGCATTTGGGTTGCTTTGAGGCATGACCTTGGTTACTGGTAAGTCCATTTCTGTTCCACATTATGTTTGTGTTCTGCTTCATTTGATATCCGTCGCTAGTAACGATCTGCTTGTCGTAGGGAGGTTCGCAAGTTTGGAGGTGCTTACACCTGTATTCCTCCGACGATGTCAGCTGACCACTCACAGCTGGACAGCAGGCTCATGTCCACCGTTATTCTGTCGATGGTTAAGACAAGTCCGTCCGTCTCTGTGCTTGTTCTGCAGAGTGCCATCCAGCAAGGCTATCATTTTAAGCCTTCATATCGCAAAGTGTGGATGACCAAGAAGAAGGCCATGGTTATCTTGTATGGGTGGTGGGAGGAGTCGTATGACAGGATCCCGCGTCTAATTCAGGCGTTCCAGGTGTTTTTGCCTGGCACGATGGCGGAGTTTGAAACGGTGCCGTATTACAATGGGAACCTTCTGGATCGTGAGTCTCGACAGTTCGATAAAGTTTTCTGGTCTTTTCCTCCTTGCATCGAAGGGTTCAAGCACTACAAGAATTTCATGTCCATTGACGGGACCTATCTTTATGGGAAATACGGGGGGGTTTTGTTGATAGCGGTTGCGCAGGACAGGAATGACAATATCCTG
This sequence comes from Stylosanthes scabra, assembly GCA_036250425.1. NCBI lineage: Eukaryota > Viridiplantae > Streptophyta > Magnoliopsida > Fabales > Fabaceae > Stylosanthes > Stylosanthes scabra. Next base: position 161,049 of record JASCZI010060429.1, read on the forward strand.
CCCATTGTATTCGCACAACTTATGAGAGGCTGCAACAGTTGTTTGTCTGGAAGGGGAGAGAGGCTGGGGCCCAACTTAACGCTGGCATGAGGTTTTCACAAACGCTGTTGTCAGCGATTGAGAAGAGTCAAGAGGATCTGAACAAGATGCGCGTGACCCACTGTGATAGACAAGCGTCTGTGTTTAGCGTCGAAGAGCTGGAGGAACTTCATGGGTCATTCGGGTGTTCATTCCGTGTTCGCTGAGACAGGGCACATGTGACTGTGGGGAGTTCCAGTCTCTGCACTATCCATGTCGACAAGCTCTAGCCAGTTGTACGGTCGCGAGCGTGGAATGGGGACAATTTGTCGATCCGGTGTACGATATGCATTCCGTGTTCAATGTATATCGGGGGGAGTTCCTGCCAATCCCGGACGAGGGTTTCTGGCCCAAGTGGCATGGACCAACCATCCGGCCGAACCCTTTCATGCGTCGCAAGAAGAGAGGACGGCCTGTGTTGACCCGAATTAGGAACGACATGGACATGGTTGAGCGGGCTGAGAAGAGATGCAGCATGTGCCGCCAGCTGGGTCACACAAGACGTGGATGTCCGAACACACCAATGGGAGATGCATGAGGGTCGATGTTATGTTTTTGGTTTTGTTTATTAGTATGTCGTTTGGTGTATTATTGTATGTTCGTCATGTTGAGTTATTCGTGTGGTTTGTAATAAGAAACGTAATCCATTCTAGAAATCGGGAATATATAACAAAACAAAATAGAAATGTAAATTAGTAAATAAGTAGCAACGATACACCAATTAAAGAACAGAATCCAATAACAACATGTACTACAAAATAAAAATAAAGATAATACTCTAAAACATCATAGTCCTAAATAAGTAGCAACAATATACCAATACAAAACATGATAAACTACGAAATAGAAATGAACATAATAATATGTCTCCTAGGACTGGTCCGCATGATGAAACCTCACAAACATGAAGAGCAAAATCGGAACTACCGCTTGCCATGTCTCCACCTCACCTTCCTCATGGACCCAATCAGGTTCTATGTCTCACCAAGCGGGTGAAGTGTACGGAGTCCAGACGAACTGCGCAACATATTGATGAAGGGGTTAGTTAGGCATTTACATATTGCACGAAACAATAATACCACACATGAACTCAATTCAAGTAAATGTACCTCATCGCACCCCATCCGGTCTAAATCATATCTGATGTCCAAGATCCTCCGCGTATGGGTGTCCCGAGAAGCACGTGGTAAACCGTTCAACCTGCACATTTAAACCATGCAAAACTCGTGAGATAACGACAAATCAAAATAAATTGGGGAAAAACTAGTTAAAACAAGGGATAACAAACCTAGCAGCTAGGGGAAAGACCATAATGTCTCTGCCAGGTGGACACAGGCTAGGGAACCTTTGGTAGATCCAAGAGTAGATCAACGGAAGGCATCCGCTGATATCCGACGTCTCCCGCAAACTCGCGATGGACAAAGCCTGGTAAGTCCAGCAGAGCATGGCGGAACCCCATGACAACCTGCTGCAGGTCCCAAAGTTCCGTAATAGTGGAACCCACCGCAACGAAACAATGTTGTTGGTCTTGTCGGGGAATAGCCCTCCTCCGATCATCATCATAATGTAGCAACAAGCGTACTGTCTCAACACATCCGGGGAAGCGCCCGGCGGAATCAGCCTAACTCGATCCGGCAACCAACTCATCTTCACCCCAGCATAATTCTTCTTACTCTCACCAGCCGGGGGATGGGCCCCGAGAAAATCCTGCGCTATCTGCCACGTACCTGTGCCGTACCACTCCGCAAAATCCCTGACGCAACCACTAACAGGGTCTCCATCCGTGCGAAGGCCAAGGTGGTATGCCATATCCTGGGTACATCATGCAATTAATCATAGTTTAAACCATAAATTTCTTAACTGATTCAATGTTCATAAAACCCTAAACCTTAATCCCTGCAGCGTGATCGTGACCTCGCCCCATGAGAGATGGAAACTATGCGTCTCCGGTCTCCACCTCTCAACCAATGCTGAGACCACTGACGCATCGTACTCGAACTTGCGCAGCTGTAGGGGCCTCTGAAACCGGCCTCCTGAATACACTCAACCAGGCAATCGGGCGGTGGCTCGGTATGTACCACCCCGCGAGTCGCTAGGCACCGGGGAGTCTGTCAAGAACACATTTATACATAGCGAAATTAGCCATAAAATGAATGACACTATATCTCGCATCACAATAACTCAATGTGCTGAAAATAATCGAACAACATTAAATAAATAACTTCGTCGCAACGTGCATCATCATACAAAACGTGGAAAATTTTTTGGCCATAACAAGGCGAACGGTAGCAATGAATAGCAAAAAAAAAAACAATAAACTCATAATTCACTATGTTCATTGCAAATAACATCGTACATACATTACATCATAGCTTCCATGATAATATTGAGCCATTATATTTTTTACAATTTAACTAATACCCTAATACACTACATCTTGATAAATAGCGCCAAAGCTTCCAAATATTGTGCCCCTACTTATTTGCAGGAGGACGGGGCATATTTCAGCCATGGCACTTTACTGGGGAGTGTTGCGACGAAATTTAAACCGGCGAATGATCACGGGGACTATCACCGTTTAAAATTTTATCGACAACTCCTCATTATTAATTGCATATTCCGCCCATTCCCATGGATATCATCGAAGACATTCCCATCTCATTCCATGTTGTTAAATTATTTTAATAAACAAAAAAGGGTTGATCATGACATAGTTTCTTAGCAAATTCTCATGTTCAACACAATCCAAATATTTAATATACATTGGCTACACATGTTAACTAAATAACTTTTCTTATCGTTTAAAAAACAAAGCTGCAAGCAACTATGGCGCATTAGGGTCTATGCCATATCCTACATAACATGCTTTAATCATAATCAATGCTACTTTTATATTAAAACATTTCAAATAAACACCTAATACTCAAATAATGACCTAATACTCAATTTAACATCACATAAAGCACTAAACAATATTTAACTAATGCAATATCACTAACCTGAAATTCTTCTGCCCTCACGATATGGTGATGCTCGTCCAGCCTATTGATTTCTGGATCTCGTATCATTTGAACCCTTCCTTGATCCGCCATCTTGTTCTCTCCAAATTTTTTTTTTTTAAAACTAAGAACCTACTTCTCACCAAAGAATACACAATAGGGGAAATAGAAGGGAAATGAGGCGCTGAGGAGTGAGTGACGCTGCAACATATATAGGCATTCTGTCGAACCAGTGCCGCCAGATTAACTAGTGTCACCAAAACGAACCAATGCCGCCATATTTCCTAGTGGTATTGGATTGGCCGACTGCCACCAGAAGATCTAGTGGCATCCAATCACACCAGTCACGCCAGTAAACCTAGCGGCACCCTCTCTCCCTCGAATGACGAACCTGCACTGACAACGGAGCAGGGGTGACGCTGCAAAACCCGGCGGCACTCACTCAACACGTTCATGCCAGTTAATCTAGCGGCATTACTAACGGAAAAAAAAAAATATACACAGATTGATTTATTTGGAAAAATAACAATTTAATTTTATTTATATAAAAAAAAAAAAAACGAAAGATGCATATACATACATTGGATTTTGGAAGAGAAGCTCCATACGCGCGCGTGAATCCATATACAGTTTTATGTTACTATTGTTTTTATTTACTCTAATTTAATTATGTTGTATTATATGTGATACATTTTGCTACAACAGTTATATTTTGGCTTTATTTACCTTAATATCATAATCCATTACACAAGCCTGTAATCAACAATTTTAATAATAGCTATTATTACCGACTTAATAACTAAACCATTACAGAAGACACCTTCTATTTTTCAACCAAGACTTCAAGAGAAGTCTATCAATTGATATATTCAGGAGTGGATCCAAAAATCTTGTGAAGGGGTCGAAAATTAAAAATTAGTGTATTGTATTTTAAATTTAGTGACAATTTTCATAAAAAAAATTAATTTATTATGATTTTAATATCATGAAAAATAATAAATTTTAAAATAATTTAATTTGGTACCTATATATTTTTACAAATTAGGAATCAGTAAATAAATTAGATTACTTTAATATAATAATAGATGTAAAAATTAAGAAAGAAAATAAAAACTAAAAGCCTAAAAGTAAGAAGAAAAAAATATTTATTTGAAAAATATAATTACCATCAAATTAACAATATATACTCAATTAATGTTATAAAAAACATTAAAAGGTTAGAAAAGTGACTCACGATCCTTTAAAGTTTAAAGGATATCACACTAAAAGGTATAACACACCCACCGAACCAGAAGACTATTGAGCACACTATTAGACATTCTCTTTAATATACAAACTTTTTAAAATTGATGGGGCCAAGGCCACCGCCACCCCTAAATCCGCCCCTGCATATATATAATATAAGATTATTAGTTAACTGAATCAATATTATATTCTATAGTGAGTATATACATGATGGTTTATAATTTCTAATATTATTACTTTGGTGAATATTCAGTATAAATAATTTATTTGTTAAAAAAAATTAAAAAATTTAATATATTTAATTAAATTATAAGTTAACGACTTAAAGTGTGAATCTATTATATTTATATATATATATATATATATATATATATATAATTATACAATTAAAATGTGCCACATGACATTCTCTCATTGTAATTATAATTAATTTTTTTTTCCAAAATTAAGGAGCTTTCCCTTTTCTTCTCTTCTTATACTCTTTCTCTATCCCTCTCCTCAATTTAACAATCAAACTGTGCCAAATGACACTCTCTCATTGCAATTGAAATTAAATTTTTTCCTCCAAAATTAAGAAACTCTCTCTTTTCTCATTTTCATATCCTCTTTCTCTTTCACCAAAAAAATATCATCTTTTTCTATCTCTCTCTTTAATTTAATAATCAAAATGTGCCACATGACACTCTCTCATTGCAATTGAAATTAAATATTTCCTTCCAAAATTAAGAGTTTTCTCCTTCCTTTTTTCCATATCCTACTTCTCTATACCTTTCCTTAATTTTCCAACCAAAATATGCCACATATCACTTTCTTATTATACTTGAAATAAAATCTTTACCTCCAAAATTAAGGAGTTTTTCCCTTCTTCCTCTTTCTAGCTTTTTTCTCTATCTCCATTCATTTTTATAATATTCCTCTTATTCTATCTTTTTTATATTTATAATATCTATAGTTCCATAATATATCAATAGTTTGACAACTAAAATATGTCGCATAATTTAGGAATTAAATTTGAATATTTTCTTCCAAAATTATATAATATTGTGTATAATATATTTATAGTTCTATAATTTGTATAAATAATCTATAATTTTGTAACTATTTTTTTTAGTAATTTGACAACAATTTTTTTATTTATGTTTCTCATTTCCTCCATTCCTTGCTCCATCTCTCTTAAATTTTTCCAAAATTTAAAGAGTTCCTTCATAACTCACTTTCGTCTCCTTTATCTCTCTTTGTTGAATATCTATTTACTCGACCAATTAATCATTGAACTATCTTGACTGACTAATTGTCTATTGGGTTACCACTAAGTGACTTTCAAAAATGTAACTATCAATAATCCTGGTCAACCACCCCAGCTCACCTCAACAAATTGCCAACTGATCTTAACAAACACTTTCAGGCTTCCAACTAACCTAGGCGTGTCAAAAATTTTCATGAAGCAGGGATCCCCACGGGTACCGCCCTGAATGGAGACCCGAACGCAGAAAATTTTCCTTGAGGAAATGGAGATGGGCAAAATTCCCACGAGGCAAGCACGGGACCCTAGCTGGGATCCCCGTCCGGACCCCGAAATTCTCGAATAATTTAAAGTACTTAAAATATCCCTATCAAAATCTTTTACAAATCCATAATATTATTACGGATAAAAATACTACTTTCATATAAAATTATACGCATTTATTTTACACACATGTAACACTTATCTACTTACTTGAGCACGAGAGTATTTTGTAGATATACTACTTTAGAGAAACATTTTGCCCTTGTTATTATATATGATGATATGATATCATCTATATATCCTTATTATCACATTAATCTTGGTTTCACTTTCACATGCTAATGAATTTATATATATTATTCCAGGAAATAAAATGGTGATGAAAGGATCCTTATAAGCTAAAAATGACGCAATCTAAATCTTACTCACTTTATGAACTATTCAAATAATGTTTTACACATGGCAATCAATGAATACTAGCTAGTGATGAAAGTAATTAATTAAATTTTTATAAAGAATCCAATTATTTCATCTTTATTTGTATTTTTTTTTTTGTGATTGTCGCTTTAGAAACACTTGGTGCCCCCATAAATATATACATATGATGAATGAAGTCCTCAAAATAAGTATAGTAATAGTAGTAGCTAGCTAGCTATTATTAGTACATTTAGTGGTTAGTACTTAGTAGTTGAGAAGTAGTGAGTGGAAAAATAAAAAGGTCAATGATGTTTACTTAGCATGGCAAAAGCAATTTACAAGTGATGCATTCTATATAGCTAGGGTTGTTGAAATTGGCATATCTAAACAAGTTACTACGAGGAATATATAACACCAAATAACTTTGAATCACACTAGCTCTATATATGTGCTATCTATCTATCTATCTATCTATCTATACTTTATAAAGGAGAGAAATTAAAGGAAATGAAAAGGGAAATGATAATTAAATTAAAGCACCTGGGTCAATGATTAATTATTATGGCATTGTCTTGGCTCGGCGGTGATCCAATTATCAACAATATAATTGTATGCAAGTGTGACTTTGAGGTAAGCTGTCTCTATCACTCCAGTAATCCTCACATCTATCCTCAACTTTATTTTTATTGCCTCATTTCAATTTTAAACAACCCCTTGTTATATTTCATTATGTTAACTACCTATTAATCACAAAATTGTTGATTATCTATCTTCTACGAAAAAAAGTTATTTCTACAGCCAATATATATATGATTGTTGCTAGATTAGTCCCACGATATCTTTAAATCCGAAAAGCTTTGCAAGACAATGTTAATTTGCCACACACATATATAAAGATAACGATCATTTTTAATTTATTATAACTATCAGTTTTAGCCATCAACTTTCAATACCTCTAATTTAACTAACATTCTTAAATATTGATGACTAAATAATGATTAAAATAAATTAAAATTAATAATTATGTAGCATTTTATATATATATATATATATATATATATATATATATATATATATATATATAAA
>JASCZI010060429.1:176247-189020 GCA_036250425.1 Stylosanthes scabra
TAATTAACAATTAACAATATAAATAATAAGGAACCAGAATATATTTTTTTTTAACATCATCGCTTTTTAATCTAATAAAAGCAACTATATAAATTCTCGGCTATTAAATAATTTCTTCTTAATAATGTGGATCATAGGGCTTTGTCTTAGGGCACACGTGATTGGGAGGGCTGACAATATATATTGAAAAAAAAAATCAAACTCGTATCATTTTTTAAGAGTTTTGGATTACTAAGTTAAATGTGTATCTTGTTACATATATAAAAATATTTAATTATGATTATGTTTGCCAAATATAGAAAGACGTCTTAAAATAAATTTATTTTTATAGATTAGACTAATCGGACACTCATAGATGAAATTAGAGTGAAAGGTTAAACCCTGGCTTAAGTTTAGAGATCATCGCCACTACTAAAATAAAAACATAAAAAACGCGAAAAAAAAAAGAATAACAAGGTAGAGTTATAGACCCAATAAGCTACAGGCAAATGTTGAAGGCTATTTTACTCAAGTATTCTTGTTTTGAAAATTTATTTTTTAAATACCTCTGTTTTCAAACAATTGATTGAACTGTCCTCGTTTGATAAAGGGTTTAGCGTTTTTCAACAAAAAGGTGCCTTTCGCAAAGTCATTTTTTCCCTGAATGCCTGTTTGCTAATGGCTCATCTGTGCTAGCCGCTTCCACGTCTCCACGTAGACTCCGCTAAATGCAAAGACGACTCCGAATAAGCAAATAAAAAAAAAATTAGGAGTCACCGTAGCCAAATGAGAACAACTGCATTAATGATTTAAAAATAGGATATCTAAGGAATAAATTTTAAAAAAACAAGGCTAGTAAAATAACCTGATGAAGCTTGAAGATACATATATATAATAGTTGCACAAAACGAAGAGAGACCCTAGCTACTCAAAAAGGTATTATAGACTTTTTATTGACTAACAAGATTTCAACCTTTTTATTGGTACTTGTCACCACTCACCACTACCTTATTGAGACTTGAGTCGGGTACGCTGTAGCATTGTAGCAACCTCTTTGGAGTTTGAATCCCTACTCACAAATATTTGCACATTTTTTATGTTCCACCTGCTACTAATGCTTATTATTCTCTTCTCTTCCTGAGTGTAATTGTAAATTGCACACATTTTAGAGAAGTTCTTATCTCTAGAAAAATAAAAGTAAATAAAAAATGTAATGTAAATAAATTATAATAGATATACATTAATTTTTAATAAATATATAACAAAATGTAAATATTTTTTCAGTTTCTTCTTTTTCAAGTTTTCATCCATATGCATTTCGTCTTCAAATATTTAATTCATATAATTTGGAGAAAATACCAATAATATTATTATTAGAACTAAAATTGAATTATGAAAAAAAATTGGTTGAGTTTGATTTCATAAACTACGAATGTAAAACTTTTACGACAAAGATACTGTTAAGCACACATGTACCAAACAATGATCCAATGGACCTAAGTCGTGAGAGGGAGTAGAGAGCGACAATGAGGGAGAGAAAGTGTTCCTTCCGAGGGGGAGCACTCGGAAGAGTCCGAGGGCTAGATCCGAAGAAGGTGGTTGATGTGATGAACGAATAGTTGACAGCTTGGTGGCCGGTATCTGCTGCACTTTGGCGTGCTCTTGGCATCTTTGACACTTTCTAATGTATTCCCTGACATCTGCTCTCATTTGGGGCCACCATACACCGGCTAGGAGAATTCTTCGCACGGTGTTTTTTACTCCTTGTTGCTGGCCACAGGCTCCTTCATACACTTTTGCTATGATGGTGGGAACTCGGTCTTTTTCGACGCACTTGAGTAGGGGCATAGCTGCCGCCCTTAAGTACAACTCTCCGCCCACCATTACATAGTTTACTGCATCCCTTGTTACAATGTTTGCTTCCCATTTTTCTTTTGGGAGGGTTCCCTTTTCGAGGAATTCGATGATGGGTTTTTTCCAGCTGTTCTCGATTGAGATTATAAGCACTGCTTGGGGTTCGTCAATGGAGGGCTTCTCTTTGATCTCTTGGATCAAAGTGCGGTTGCTTCCGCTAGGTTTGGTACTTGCTAGCTTTGACAATGTATCCGCTCGGTCATTCTCTTTCCGAGGGATGTGCTTTACTTGCACTTGCTTAAAAGAGCTTTGAAGCTCTTGGACCTTCTCCAGGTACTTGGCCATTTGGGGATCCTTGGCTTGATAGCTTCCATTCACCTGAGAGGTGACGATTTGAGAGTCGGATCGGACTTCCAGCTTCGAGATTCCGACCTCTTTTGCCAGCTTTAAGCCTGCTATCAGCGCTTCATATTCCGCCTGGTTATTACTCGCTTGAAATTGGAACTTCACTGCCATCTCTATGATGACTCCGTCTGGTCCTTCTAGGAGGACGCCCCTGCCACTTCCTTTTGTTGTTTGAGGATCAATCTACATGGAGGACCCATGCCAAAGAATCGGGGTTTGGGGCGCTTGGAGTGAGCTCTGCAATGAAGTCAGCCATTACTTGCCCTTTTATAGCCGTCCTTCTTTCATAACTGATGTGATACTCGGAGAGCTCCACTGACCAGCTTAGCATTCTTCCGGCCAGATCCGGTTTTTGCAACACTTGTCTTAACGGCTGATCCGTTTTGAAAACAATTGGGTGCGCTTGGAAATATTGCCTTAGTCTTATGGCGGTTACTATTAGTGCCAAAACTAGCTTCTCCAACCTTTGGTACTTCAGCTCTGCCCCTTGGAGGGTTTTGCTTACAAAGTATACAGGCTGCTGCACTTTATTCTTCTCCTAGACTAGGGCTCCGGCAACTGCTTTTTCAGTTGCGGCCAAGTATACTATGAGTGGTTCCTCTGGTTCCGGTTTGACCAGGATTGGGGCGGCGGATAGGTACTCTTTGAAGCTCTTGAAAGCTTCTTCGCACTCTTCCGTCCACTTGAATTCTACCCCTTTTTTATTAACTTGAACAGGGGGCTGCCTTCATAGCTGAGGCTGCTAGGAACCTAGAAAGGGCCGCTAGTCTGCCGGTCAGCATCTGTACTTCCTTTAAAGACTTCGGCTGCTTCATGGAGATAATGACTTGGCACTTTTCCGGATTGTCTTCAATTCCTCTGTTGGTCAACATGAAACCAAGGAATTTTCCGGCTTCAACTGCAAAAGCACATTTTGCTAGATTCAAGCGCATTTGGTGCTCTCATAATTTGCCAAAGACCTTTTCCAAATTGGGGATTAACTCTTCTTCCGTCTTTGCTTTAACTAGCATGTCATCCACGTATACCTCAAGAATGCCCTCGAGCATCTCTTTGAACACTCTGTCCATGAGTCTTTGGTATGTAGACCATGCATTCTTCAATCCGAACGGCATTACTTTGTAATAGAAGCTGTCGATTGGAGTCATAAATGCTGTTTTTTGGCGTCTCTGAGCTACATTGGGATCTGATTGTACTCGGAATAAGCATCCATAAACGAGAGGAATTTGTAGTCGAAAGTTTTGTCTACTAAGCCATCAATGCTTGGGAGCGGGTATGGGTCTTTAGGACATGCCTTATTCAAGCTGGTGTAGTCGACACACATGCGCCACTTTTCATTGCTTTTGGGTACCATGACCACGTTGCTGAGCCATGTAGGGTATTTTATCTCTTGGATAAATCCCGCTTCGAAGAGGCTTTGGACCTGCTTCTTTGTTTCGGCCACCTTTTCCGGGCTCATGCGCCGCAGGTTTTGCGCTACCGGCTTGCTACCGTGGATTATGGACAGCTTGTGGCTGGAGAAGTTTGGGTCTATTCCGGGCATGTCCGCTGCGGTCCACGCAAAGAGGTCGGAATTTAGCTTTAGAAACTGAGTTAACTTGCTCTTCAGTTCTTCCGGTAGGTTCCTTACGATCATGGTCACTTGCTCGCAGTGTTGTCCTATTTGGACTTGCTGGAGATCGCCTTCCGGCTTTGGTCTCTCGTGGTCCTTCTTCGCAGGTGGCTCAAGATCCACTAGAAGGCACCCTTTGGCTTCTTCTGGCTTTTCAAGCCTCGGAAGTTGCTCCTTGGAGATATGCAAAGTGGCATTATGGCACTTCTCAGCTTCTTGTTTGTCCCCGCGAAGTACACCCACTTTTCCTCCGTCGGTTATTAACTTCATTATTAAGATGGAGGTTGCTACAACGCTCCTATCCGGTTGAGGGTCGGTCTTCCCATAATCGAATTGTAAGCGGAATTATGGTTGACGACCAGCCACCTTACTTTTGTGCTCCTCCTGTTTGGTGGGTCCCAACGGTGGCCCACAATGTCACGAAACCATCCGGAGTTACTCTTTGGCCGGAGAAGCCGACTAACTCGTCGGAATGGGTCTCCAAGTCCTTGTCAGTGAGTCTGAGTGCGTCAAAGCAACGTCGGAAGAGGATGTCCGTAGAGCTTCCTTGGTCTATAAAGACTCGCCGGATTGTTGCGTCAATGACATCTATGGAAATCACTAGGGGAGGGTTCAGGGTATCGGTTGTTCTTCCGATTTCTTCCGAAAAGAATGTGATTTCAGGAGGTGGTTTATCGTGCAATGTCCTTGGCATGACCTCTACGACAATGCATGACTGTTTGTTCCTTTTGGCTGCTTTCCGGGACGGTGGATTGCCTTCATCCGGAAGCCCTCCTGAAATCATCTTGATTTCTCTTCTAACCACGCCATCTTTGTGTTCGTTCTTTCCTTCAGTGGACTTTTCCGGGCTGTCCGCCCTCTGCCTTGTCCTTCTATCGTCCCTTCGGTCACCGCTTCTTCCGATGTACTCACGGAACTTTCCTTTCTTCAGACCTTTCTCGACGAACTCAAGGAGGTCATGGCAATCCTCTGTGTCGTGACCGTTTTGCTTATGATACTTGTAGTAAGCATTCCGGTCTCCTATGTTATTATTCTTGATTGCTCGTGGTGTGGGTACTCTTTCCACTTGTGACACTTCGTGAAGGAAGGTTGTTAGTGAGACATTCAGTGGATTGTAGTAGGACCTGCCGGAACGCTGTTCCCGCTGACTACGGTCTTCTCGCAGCAGATCCTTCCGACAGGTCTCTTTCTTGTCACAGTCAGTTTTTACTGCCGTCTGTCCTTCTTCTTGTTGTAAGTAATCATGAGATCTCTCTTGAATCTTCTCCATAGTTTTGGGTGGCCTCTTGGTAAGGCTTTTAAGGAATGAGGTATACTCTATAGGGCCTTTAACCAACGCCATGAGGGTTGCTTGACATTCAAGTCCTTCAATCTGAGTGCATTCAGAGTTAAAGCGATCCAAATAGTCCCGTTGGGACTCTTCCGGCTTCTGCACGATTGAGTAGAGGTTCAGGCAGGTCTTGAGGAGCCTTCTCCGAGTGGTGAAGTTTTTCAGAAAACCTCCAGACAGGTCGGAGAAGCTCTTAATGCTTCCGGGTGCTAGAGAGTTGAACCATGTCAGCACGTCCTTTTTAAAGGTCACGGAAAAAGCTTTGCACTTCGTAGCATCCGAAGCGTTCATGAGCACCATTCTGTTGTCAAAGGCATCCAAGTGATGCTTTGGATCACTGCTTCCATCATATGGCTCCATATCCGTCGGATATTTGAATTTCTTAGGGAGCTCTTCCGAGAGGATGTCGAGTGAAAATGGATGTTTGCTGTTCTCTTTCGCAGGCGGATTTCCAACCACAACCGACGGTTTCCACGTACGGGAACGCGAGTCACCCACCTCTTCGTCATCATCAGTGTACGTGAGCCTATTGCAGAGTTTTTCTTTCAACTCTTGGTCGTGATTTTCGGCTTCCTCCAACAAAGCTTGCTGCTTTGCGGCCATTGCTTCCGCCCTCCTCATCGCCTCCGTGGCGATCTCTGCCTCCCGAGTTTGTCTCTCGATGAGCTCTCTCAGGGCAGTTTCCATCTGCTGGATACTCTGGTTTTGGGGAATCACTCCCTTCTCCGGAATGAATTGGGGAATGGTGTCGTCGGCACCTTCGTTGTTGAGTTGAGCGTCCACCATCTTAGCTGCGGAAGTTCAGCTTTCGTCTCTTGCTTCGATTTTAAAGTCTAGTCCCCACAGACGGCGCCAATGTTAAGCACAGATGTACCAAACAATGATCCAATGGACCTAAGTCATGAGAGGTAGTAGACAGTGAGAATGAGGGAGAGAAAGTGTTCATTCCGAGGGGAAGCAATCGGAAGAGTCCGATGGCTAGATCCGAAGAAGGTGGTTGATGTGATGAACGAATAGCACTAGAATCCCAAAATTAGGATTATGAGAATTCTAGGGCTAATATGGAGGTTAGGGTTAAGAGAATGTGTACCTTGAGGGGGCGTTGCCTCCTGCTTATATAGTAGCGGATGGTTTAGATTCAGATGGGATCTCTCCATGATCTCATCGAATCTTTCCTCTTTTGGTTTGATCTTCAACCTTTTAGCTTGATCCTTGACTTATGGACCAAGTAAGTCTATTATTGGTTTAATGGTTTGGGCCTTATTGGGTCGGTTCGTAACAGATACATACAAGTACTGAAGTACAAGTATGCTCATTTTACATTTGGAATTCTTAAAATTTTTTACATATTAAATAGAAAATAAAATTCTAATTTATATTTTATAATCAATTAGATATGATTTGAAAATCGGGCTAATTTACCCAAATCTACCATTTGAGAAACTTATTTCCTAAATGCCACCTTTTTGAAACTATTGATCTGCTATCTTTGCTACGGTGACAGCTGACTAATTTTTTTTGCAGGGCTGACTAGGAGGCGTGTTTACGCGAGGCGCCCTCTTCACGAAAAGCGCTAAAGAGTTTCGCGCTACGTGTGTAGGAGGCGCCAAATGAGATAATGTCTTCAGCTATGAAACCATTTTCGAGAAGATGCCTTGTGTACAAAAATCGCTAATGGCAAAGGCGCCTTTAGGTGACGTGTCAATACAATTCAATGTTGTTTTGTTTTGATTTCCTGTTTGTTGGATGTTGAAGCGTCGTACCTGATAGATAATCTACATTGTCATATCTTTGAAAAATATAGAAGTCTCAAGTTTTAGTAACATAACAACCAAAAAATTAGGCTCTGAAACAAGAAAAGCTTAATAAAACAAGTAAAACAAGTGCGTATAAGTTTAATTGCAAAATGCAAAGCTAAATCTATCCAACCAATCAGTGCAACACAATATGAGAAAGTAAATCAAGATGGTGGAGGAGGTGGTGGAAACTGATGTGACAGGTAAGGATATGGATATGGGAAGGGAAAATGGAATGGTGGTATGGTAGTGCTGCTTGAAGAACTCTCAGCCGCTCCGGTATGAGGAAGTGGTATCAGATAAACTATGTAGCTTAGATACTGATATGGTTGCTGCAGAAAGTGTTGATGTTGGGGAGGTGGCTGTGGGACACTCGGAGTAGAAGTGGATGACTGAGTGGCATGACTGGAAGAAGAACTAGGATTATATTGTTCCCACACCTGGTACTTAGTTGTGTTGACGTCAAATCTCACAACATAGTAAGAGGTTCCCTTCCTGCAATGAAATTCCCATGTCCTGCGAAAATCATCTGTAAACTCCCTAGAATCGACAGTCAACTTTTTAATTGCATCCCCTTTGCGTCGAACAAAATATTCAACCAACTTCTAATATGTCATTTGGACTAACGGGGTAATAAGAAGGTTCCTGCCTCATTTTAACACACCATTTGTGCACTCAGCTAGATTTGTTGTCATGTGTCCAAATCTATATCCCCCGTCATGTGCAAGACTTTACTCTGACTTTTGCATCCTACCAAACCATGCTGCCATCATGTCTGTGGTCACGAAATTCTCAAATTTCTTGTCAAACTCCGTCTTGTTAGCCTCATAACCTACCAAAAGTAACCCAAAACATAATACAATATAAGCATGTGTAATGAAAATCACTACCAAAGACCATGAAAGAATCTAATGAAACAGTAGACCTTTACCTAAAGATATAAGTCTCGCCTTCAAGTCCACATTCCCAAACTTGCTGTTGAAGTTACTTGCAACATGATGAAGACAGAACCTATGGTGTGCATACGGTAGCACCCACTCTCCGTGAGGATCATTTACAAAAGTGGTAGTGCCTTTATGCCTATCAGATATTAAGCATATGTCGTGCTTGCGGGTCATGTGCTCCCTAATGCAAGCTAAAAACCAAGACCATGTCACCTTGGTCTCGCTATGCACAAGTGCAAAAGCAAGTGGTAAAGGTTTCCTATTCCCATCTTGGGTTGTTGCAATCAACAATTTATGCACATACTTGCGGTACAAATGAGTTCCATCAATTTGGATAATTGGATTGCAGTACCTAAACCCCTCAATACATGGCTTGAATGATCAGCTTCACAAGAATCTCTGGCTGCACTCTAACCATATCCACTACGATATCACAAATTAGCGCAGAGCTCAGTTTGTCATGGTCCTGCGATACGCTTGAGTTAACACACGAATGGGGACCGTTGTACTTCTTTATCTCCCAAGCTCCTGAATGCTTGCTACATATTGCCCTAACCCTCCAATTGTAGCCATCGCCAAAGTTAGGGCACTTAACAATCAGCCTTTTTGAGTCAGAATCCTCTACCTTAAAGGTGTGATGCTTCCTAATTGAGTAATCTCTCAAAGCCTTATTTAATTGCTCTTTTGTTTGCCACTTTAAGCCCAGTCGTAACTCTGCCTCCGGTCTCTACTCTTCGTGACTCCGGAATTCTGGAAATTCATCTGATTCGTCAATGGCCTCCCAATTAATATCGGAAAACTGGGAATTAGGCGGCACATGGTAACTTGGTGGATTCACCGCCACAATTTGGCCTTCACCATCCACACCCCCCGCACTGGGAATCACTTGAGACGGGTGATCCAAATCAATGTCGTCATCTTCATCTTCAGCATGCAAGAGATCATCTTCGTGATCACTTATATCATTTAATATATCCCTCATCAGATGATTTTCTTGTTCCGGTGGGTTCCTCAAGCTGTCTGGTGTGAAATTTTCTGAATTTCTTTGAGCGGAAGCCTGCAGAGACTGAGTATTAACCGTTCGACCAACTGCAGGAGTCTCCATCACATTTTCACCTGCTTCAGACTCCACATACAAGTACATAGTTCTATACCCACTAGAAACATAATGCATATCAAACAGGCAACCAATGTCGTCGTCAACATCCACAAGTTGCCATTTTCCGGCATTAACGACATGTGGTATGCGATATGCCATCCTACCCACGGCTTCGTTGTCCTTAAGACCAATCTTTTTGTGGAGATTTTTCTTTAGAATCTCAAGAGTGAAGGAACTCTTGATACTCATGGCCTTCGATTTCGGTCCATCATAAGGAGCATTATTTTCAATATTATCATCGTCAATCCCGCGACCATTATAATTAACAAGTGCAGTTAACGGTGCCATGCCCTATATATTAACATTCACAGACCAAAATTACGCAATTCAACTACATCCTTAATCCATCATATCCATACTTTTAAAACATTAGGACACAAAGCAAACTTCGTATTCACTAACTCACTAACTAACAAAGTCACCTACCTAGTTCACCCTTACAGCATACATTCTAAGTGCATCCTATCTATATACATTCTAATTCATGCAACCATGAATTAAATAAAATTACAAACATTGTATATTCACAAATTCAATAAATTTAACATTTGACCTACACCAAATTCTGAATTTGACAACATTAATTATACAATCAATTTAATAATTAATCTAATTTTTATTATGCAATCTCTAAAAATAAAATTCACCTAATTAATATGCCCAAAAATTATGATATGTTATCTAATTTATATTGCCATACAGAATTGTACAAAAATAACAATTTGAAAAAAGGGATGAAACATACCTGGTTGGTCCACACTTGCTGGGCAAAATTGGGAGAAAGCCCTTAATATAGAGAGAGGGTTTAAGTGGATAGAGAGAGAAGTTGAAATGAAAAATGGCAAGCAGAAAGGGGGCTGGGTCGAATAAAAATGGCGTGGGGCTGGGGCGCCTTTGGCTTTCTCGTTATTGTTCATGAGGCGCTAAACCGGCTCGTGCCTTTGCATACGTGGCGCATTCACCATTCACGTTTTTTAGCTAGAGGCGCTTAACGGTTTCGCGTTTCGCCCAAAGAAGTTGGGTCCTGTAATGGAGCCTTTCGTGAAGAGGGCGCCCTGCAAAAAAAATTAGTCAGCTGCCACCGTGGCAAATTGTGGCAGCTGGGTCAATAGTTTTAAAAATGTGTCATTTAGGGAATAAGTTTTTTTTTTTTTTGACTGAGGGAATAAGTTTTTCAAATGATACATTCAGGTAAATTAGCAAAAATTCTGTTAGTCAACAATATTCTTATTTACCAAAAATTCTGTTAGTCAACAATATTTTTATTAACTTTGTCAACAAATAAGCCTAATATATATATATTTGGGCATAAGCCTAATCTGTTTTTGTCACAAAAAAAAAGCCAAATCTGTTTGTTTTTGGTATTAGGGCATAAGCCTAAACTACTTGTTATTCTCTTTTATTTTTGGCTGGGCTACTTGTGATTCTTAATGTAGGGGTTTTGTCGTGGTGAGGCCCACAAGAAATGACCCGACCCAAAACGATCCCCCAGCCCAGTAACCCATTCCCAACCCAATCCCAAACACATCACTAGCGTCTCCTTTGCACTCACAAGAATCCTATCATATGCTGCTTCTTCACTCTCACATCATCAAGCTATTGTATAAGATTGCATGTATGTGTAACTGTGAATGCATTTGAAGCGGCCAGAGAAAAGGTTGTAAATCAGTTCAATATATAAAACGACAAACGTGTGATTTTGCATGTAATTTGCTTTCTATATGCTTTTGAGCTAACATGATAGGAAGCATTTAAGGTGCTCGATTTAGGATACGTTTGAAAGAAAAATTGAGATTAGAAGACCAAGAATGAGAAATTAATACTGAAAGACTGAGACTGATTTAAGTTTGTAATTGTGTTTGGTTTTAAATTTATTAATAGATTAATAGATAGATACTGGAATAAAGATAAAGATTAAATTAAGTCAATATACGAGAAACAAATACTAATATTGAAAACTTTAATATTATGTAAGAATGCTTGAATAAAAAAAAATTATTAAAATTTCAGTATTAGTTCCTAATTTTTCAAATGGAGGTACTGAAAATACTAGAATTAGGATTGAAATTTTTGTTCCAATTCTCATCCAACAAACACAATCTCAATCTCAAGTAACTAAACGAATAACGAAACGCTACCTCAATGATCTTAACTATTAATCAATACAAAAATAATGTAAATATTAAATTCAATTATTTAAAATGTTAGATTATCCTAATACATGAAGCATTTGAAACGCTACCAACATGATATATCAAAAGCTTATAAGGCCACTAATATCTCTAACAATAATGCAATGAAACAAACAACAAATAAAATCATAGACAGATATAGCTATTTGCAAGTCTTGAGAAGAAGTGTAACCTCAATTCCTGACTTTAGAGTCAATCTCAAATTCCACCGTGATTTTCTAAACAACCTCTCCAATTCAATGATTCTATTGGTCAATGCAGAAGCAGAGTGACGAAGCTGAGGGCTGAGGGGAAAAGTGTGGTGGTGAAAAAAGGACAAGGAAACGGTGACGCTGACGCTGAAGGGGTTAGTGGTAGGGTAAGAAAAAAGAGAGAGATAGATTAAAAAAGAAAGTTTAGATTTCGAAAGATGATTAAGAGTACGAATCTATTCTCTAATTATTTTTTTATTTTTAAAATATAATATTTATATTTAATTTTTTAAATATTAAGAAAATAATTAAAAATATGAACTAAGACTCGTTGTTGAATAATTTTTTTTTGTCTGCGTGTTAAATAAAACTATAAATAATACCACCACACATACAAGTAATACCACTATCTAAGTCAAACCAAGTTTTTTTATACCACTCTCACTCTCAGGCGCGTGAATTACACTCTGTAATTAAACATTGAATTTGAAAAAATGCGGAGAAACGGTTTTGGAAGGCAAAGATTCAGTTTTCCCTCACTCACCCACTCACACACTCACACAAAAAACGGAAACAGAAGCATTAATAACCAAATCAAAACTTCCAATAAAACATTACTCAAAGAAACAACGAAGAGTCTGTTTCTCGAAGAAGGATTGACTTGCACAGAAAATTCAAAGAACGAGCAACGACTTCTCTTCGAAAAACAAGGTTAGTTTGCTTTCGTTTCTCTTTTTCACTTCGTTAGGATTGATCTTGCATGCATTCCGTTTCCCATTTTGATTAGGTGTTTTGGTTTGGTTTCTATTCCGTTTCTATTTTTTAGACTGATTCCGTTTATGTTTTTGTTAGTGTTCGTTCCTGATCAATGAGGTTGTAAATTAAGGTTCGAATTAGGGGAAAATGGTAAAATTGTGATTTGATTTGGGGCTAAAATTGAGTTTAGGGTTTAAATCGTTTCTTCATTGGGTCTATAGTTCTGGTTGTGTAATATGGTAGATGAAATTAGGGTTTAAATCGTGATTAAAGTGTTTCTGGTTTTGGTTTTGGGTTGTTTTGGTGATGTTCATATATTCCGTTTCTGTTTTTGTAACTGACTCCAGTTCTGTTTTTGTTAGTGTTCGTTCGTGATCAATGTGGTTGTAAATTAGGGTTCGAATTAGGGGGAAAGGGTAAAAATGTGATTTGATTTGGGGCTAAAATTAGGATTAGGGTTTAAATCGTTTCTTCATTGGGTCTATAGTTCTGGTTGTGTAATATGGTAGATGAAATTAGGGTTTAAATCGTGATTAAAGTGTTTCTGGTTTTGGTTTT
>JASCZI010060429.1:198980-211951 GCA_036250425.1 Stylosanthes scabra
ATCAAACTCCTGATTTGAAATTTAATATCATTTGTGTGTTTTTTAATGTAGATATGAACAATCAGAGGGGAGCTACAAGAAGTTTTTGGAGCTTAAACCTGGACACTCAACTGCAGAAAAGGAGCTCTCCCAGCTTTTGCAGGCTAAGAGTGCCCTAGAAACAGCTCGGTCCCTTTTTGGTTCAGGCAACTTCACAAAATCTTTGGAATATATTGATAAAGTTGTTCTTGTTTTTTCTCCAGCTTGCACCGAGGTAAAATTTTTATGCTTTTTCAGTTCCATTAATATCATTTTAGCTTCATATATGTAATTTGAAGGTCATGGCAATAGACATTGGGTTAGTTATCTTCAAGCAGTACGTTAACTCTATGTGTATTACTTTCCATAGGCCAAGCTTCTGAAAGTGAGGTTATTGATAGCTGATAAAGAGTATGAAAGTGCCATAGCCGAGTCTGGGTTCCTCCTCAAGGAAGATGAAAATAATTTAGAGGCGTTGTTGTTGCGTGGTCGTGCATATTACTATTTAGCTGATCATGATGTTGCCACCAGGTTTGTCAAGTGGAAATGTTTTTGAACTATTCTAGCATTTTATATGATAAATACTAATTAATACGTCTTATGTATGAATGTATATAATTAGGCACTACCAGAAAGGCCTCCGCCTTGATCCAGAGCACAGTGAACTAAAGAAAGCATATTTTGGATTGAAAAATCTACTAAAAAAGACTAAAAGTGTAAGACCTAATTAATTTTTGAAATTTCTTGTAGGATACCATTTTATGTCAATTTTCCTATCTTCATTTTGTTTTGTATGTTGAAGATTTGTTTTTTCTCTCTTGTTCTTCATAAAGGCTGAAGATAATGCAAGTAAGGGTAAGCTCCGGGTGGCAGTGGAGGAATTCAAAACTGCACTTAAAGTTGACCCCGATCATCTTGCACATAATGTAAATCTTCATTTAGAATTATGTAAAGTCCTGGTCAAGCTTGGCAGAGGAAAAGATGCCTTGGACAGTTGTAATGAAGCTCTTAAAATCAATGAGGAACTTCTTGAAGCCCTTGTTCAGGTTTGATATAATTTCAAACATCATTGTGCTTCTTTTATCTGTCAGCAATAATTTTTTGGGCCATAATCTGATAGCAAATAGTCTATTCTTTTATTGATGCCTTGTGTAATGAGATGGAACAAATATGTTGTTGTATTAATATCTTATATAGGCTGCACTAAGTCTCTTTTTGGATGCTTTATATTTCAGAGGGGAGAAGCTAAACTTCTTATAGAAGATTGGGAGGGAGCTGTTGAGGATCTGAAATCAGCTGCTCAAAAATCTCCTCAGGTTTGTTTTCTAGTTTGAACTCATATAGCATGTTTCAAACATTATGATTAATTAGGGTTTGAAATGATTTTTGTGAGGAAGAAATATTCATATTTCCTAGATTAGAAACCCTCAAGAAAGAGAAGAGATAAACAGAGTTTGTTAATTAAGGATCCTATACAGGAACAAGAGAGAAAGCACAGAAAAGCAAAGTTACCCGATATATTTAGCTCTCTTAGTTGATTACTCAATAGGATGAAATAATTTAGTCCTTTGTCATGTGTTCCTTGGCTCAAACTCTCTTATTCTTGCATTTGTATGATTCTGAGATTTGGATAAATTTCTTGAGAATTAATTTATCCATTGAGGGAAAAGAAAACATACACACTTTCCATATCTCTATATCATGATCTTAGCTGTTGAATCTGAAAATGACAAGTGAAACCCTTTTTTTACTTTTTAAAAATAACTATCTGTAAAAAAAATGTGCAGCATCAGCATAGTAAGGTTTTTTGTCTTGCAATACTGCAATGCTTTTATAAACTTATGTTTTTAATATAGCACTTTGTCTACAAATGCAGGACATGAATATCCGTGAAGCAGTAATGAGGGCTGAGAAGGCTCTGAAGCTGAGCAAACGCAAGGATTACTACAAGATTTTGGGAATTTCAAAAACAGCTTCAGCCCCCGAGATAAAACGTGCATACAAGAAACTTGCTTTGCAATGGCACCCAGATAAGAATGTAGAAAATAGGGAAGAAGCAGAGAATAAGTTCCGAGAAATCGCTGCCGCATATGAGGTGATATTCATGAATAAGATGTCATACTCTTTAATCTGTGTTTTTTCATTCTAACCCGACTTTGCTTTTTTAAGGGGAGGATATCTGGTTAACTGGTTTATCTTTCGCACACAATCATTTTTCGCATGAGTTCATTGCGTTTATATTTTGTTGAATAAGTGTGGTTGTTTCGTTGTGTTTTTAGGTACTCAGTGACGAAGATAAACGCACAAGATACGACAGAGGGGAGGACCTTGAAGACATGAGCGGCGGTGGCGGGGGTGGTGGGTTCAACCCATTTGGTGCCGGTGGGTTTGGTGGACAGCAGTATCACTTCACCTTCGATGGTGGCTTTCCCGGGGGTGGTGGTGGGTACGAGTTCCATTTTTGATTGGCAGAGAGATTGGAAAGCCAAAGCCATCCTCGAAATATATTTTTCTTAGCGGAAGTTACGATTTCTTGAAGGGACCACAGCAATAATATTGAGTGTTGACTAATCACTTGCTAACGGTTGTTGAGAGAGGAATACGTAGGCCATCCCCAAGATGCTTGTAAGATAAGTAAATGTGCTTTAGCCTTTAGGGAAGCTTTTGCTTTCAGTAGAAGGGATGGGATGGGTGGTAGTTAAAAAAGGCACATTTTGTTGCAGCCCCATTTTGGTTTATGTAGTTGTTGTAACTATCTTTGTATTGATGACTTTTTAATTCTAGGCAACCATTGTTTACGTTTTTGCCTTATTTTTCTTCACAGTTCACATCATCATTGATTGAATCACTAGTTGCTGTGAAGTCTATTATATTTCAACAACCGTTTGTGCAACTTTAAATTAATTTGCAGTATCCTAGAGCACTGTGTCTATCAACCTCTGGCTTAAGAAATGGGATCTTAACTCTTAAGTTGCTATAAGATGTGGCTCTACTTAGATTGGCTCATCACCTTGACAGCATAAGTTCACCTAATCTTTTAAATTACATACACATAACAAAATTCTTCAACATGATTCAGTTCTGTTCTAATTTGGAAATTGTAATGAAAATTTTCTGCCATCTGATACACTTTATCACTTCAAATTTTTCGACTGACATTACATTCGCAATTTTATGCACTGTTATACAGCCACCATTAACATCCGAATAACTAATAATTGGAAAGAAACCAGGAAAAAGAAAGATCATATATACGAATCCAAAACTTTTTTCTTAATATTGCAGCAATACACAGTACAAGAGATATCCATGTCCATCACCATCACCAATCAACATGACACTTTCAGGAGCAAGGTAAGAAATAATAATAACAAAAAACAAAGAAAAGAAAAATACAAAAAAAGAAGAAGCCATCTCCAGACTTACATTTACAAACAAGACACACTCATCATCATGGCAGTAATAACTCCAACAACCAATGCTCCTTTCACCGCGTTGCGATTCACAGCCACCGCATCCGAAGTATCCGTGGACGAATCCGAAGAGCCCGAGGGAGCATCCGAGGCCCTGACATTCTTCTCCGGCTTACTGGGAGCCGGAGCCTCAGCAGGAGCCGCAGTAGGGGGAGCTCCAAAGAGAGCCAAAGGAAGAAGCACCTGGTCCACCTGGTACACAGCAAGCTGGCTATCACTGTAGATAGTGTTGGACACCGTTGTGTCCACCACTCCGGTGGTGACATTCACTTGGTTCCCGGAAGTAGTAACATTGAGAGGGTACTGTCCATCGTCGCTGCTACCAGCTTGCGTGTGCAAGGGGTTACTTGCTGTTTGGAACTGTGACATGGTGTAGAGGGTTGGGAGAATGTGGAATTGCACCAGTTGGAGCTGGTCTTGGGTGCTAATGGAGTTTAAGGTGCCTGATTTGAGGGTGGCGAAGGCGTTATCGGTCGGCGCGAAGATGGTGAGGCCTTGGTTGGAGTTGTTGAGCTGTGAGTTGATCCGATCAGCCACCTGTGTGGCCTTGAGGAGCTTGATGAAGGTTGTGAACTGCCCTGCTTTTTCCAGAACTTTTGTGATGTTTGTTGGTCCTGCTGGTGCTGGTGCTATTGTTTGTGCTGAGATTGTTTGGAACATGATGAAGAAGAGGATGGTGAAGAAGTGGAACATTGGGTTTGCCATTTGGTGGTGAAGGCAAAACAATAGAAGAAGGTAGAAAAAGATTGTTTAATTTTGAAGTGGAATGAGGGTGTGTGAGAGTGTGGTATTTATATATGCATGGGACTAGAAAATGAGGTGAATAAATGGGGAATTGATTAGTAAAAGTTTGGTGAAGGGTTGCAATTAGTATAAGGTGAGAAGAGGCCTTCAAACAGTTACTTTTTCTTTGTAAGGGAAAGGTATTGCAGGATGGCAAGAGAAGGAGGATTAGAAACATTGATATGAGATTATCATGAGGTTACAGAGATAAGAAAAAAATGCTACTAATTTGTGGAATCAAGAACTAGTAGTATGTGGCATAGAAATAGAAACAGTGATTTCAATTCTGATATGATTGCAGTGCAGAATATGGAATGATAGATTTGCTTCATGTTCAAGGTGATAAACTTTATTGGTAGTTAAGCACTAGTGACACTAATTAGCCAAAATTAACAGCGATGTTGATGGACATGCTGGGACCATTGATATTTTCAATGATGACATTGGCCATGTATGCCTCTCCCTCCATCCCACGCAACACTAATCCCATCCAATTAGAGTAGTAAAATAAAAATACAAAATATTATACATATATTGCTGGATACTCATGAATAATGATAGTGATACTATTTCCAAAAACATATAAAAAAAATGCTATTTGCAGTTTTGTACACCAAAATTAATTATTAAAATAAGTTATTATGTATTTATATATAACTATATGTGTAATTTAATTTATTTCAATGTATATTTTATAGTATTTTATTATATTATGTATTTTATACCAATTTTAGTATATAGATAATATAATTCTTTTTAAAAAATGAATCAAATATCTTTTAATGTAACTGATTATTATCATTATTATTTTGTTTTTTCTAGTAATAACATGCAACTTACCGCTTTTTATTTATTTATCTGATATAAATGTAAATGGTATAAAACATGAGTTTATTTGAAACATGTGATGGTCTATATTTGTATGTCATTTTAATTTTTAATTTTTATAAAATGTAAAATATAAAAATTGTATTTTAAGAGAATTTTTTTGGTAAATATATCAACTTAGATATTACATATTACTTTTATTTTTTATTATTAATATTTTTTTTTTGTCTTGAACGTGCAATTGAGTGGGCTATATGGGATATTTATAAGCTGATCTGGGCTGGTCCGTAAGCCTGCAAAATGTTGGATCCAGGTTGAATTGCAGTACAGAGGGGGCAACCTTGACCCTCAACTCAATATCAATGCCAGTATCAGATCCACTTGTGTTTGTCAAATTTTCTTAATCCTGATTATAACGCTAATCTAATCAAATCAATTCATAGCCTGCTTTACTAATTAGTAATTAGTTGGGTTGATGGTCACGAAGCAAAGGAGTGAAGTTGTCCCTCCCCTTGATAGTGTCTTCAAATGCGTCAATCGTGACCGTCCAATGCGTTGACCAAAGGGGCGGTTCTTCCCATCAAAGATCAAAGATTCAAGAAAGAAAGAAAACTCACCATTCTCCCCCACTATGCAATTGGTGTTGCCAGCGTATCATCACATCAATAAGCCGCAAAACACACAAACAAAAACACAACTAACCTTATATGCCAACAAACCCCCCCTTCTCCTCTTCTTCTTCTTTTTCTTCTTCTCGTCTTCGTCTTCTTCTCCGATCTGTACTGAATTCCAAAACTCGAAAACCGAGGCCCCCACTCCATCCAAATTGGAATCGATTTTGGGAACGAAGCTTCTGATTCGAAACCCTAGGGAGATTGAGATAGAGAGAGAGAGAGAGAGAGTAGGGGTTATGTTATGTGATGATCGTGGTGGATCGTGACGATGATGAACAGCTCCAACGGCATGATGTCCCCGTCTTCATCGGGAACTGCACAGTCCCCTGGTCTCAAGACTTATTTCAAAACCCCCGAAGGTCGATACAAGCTTCAATACGAGAAGACTCATCCTTCTGGTCTTCTTCATTACGCTCATGGCAAAACCGTTACTCAGGTCTCCTCCTCTCCTTCCTTTCTTCCTTTATCATCACTCTTTTCATTCTTAGGGTTGTAGCCTATTTGCTTTCTTCAACGCATGCTCACTTCAATGTATTATACCTTACCTTGCATCCGTTTATTTCTAGGGTTTCTCTTCTGATTCATTTACACTCATTTCTGAATTTGTCTCATTCCCTTGTGAATTCAGTGTTGTTGACTTTCAGAGATGAGTTTTGTGATTTTTTTTTTCTTTTTTCCTTCCAAGACTGATTGTTAAGTTGAAGTGCAGTGAGGGTATTTTTAACACATTGTTGGTTGGGGTTTATCGATGAGTAGGTTACTCTTGCACATCTCAAAGACAAGCCTGCGCCTTCGACCCCGACTGCCTCATCTTCTAGTTTCAGTGCCAGCAGTGGGGTGCGGTCTGCGGCAGCTAGATTGTTGGGAGGAAGCAATGGAAGCCGAGCACTTAGTTTTGTCGGGGGCAATGGTGGAAGCAAGAGCAATGGAGGAACTAGTAGGATTGGTTCAATTGGTGCCTCAAGTTCAAGTAGTTCACTGGCTAATCCAAATTTTGATGGCAAAGGGACCTATTTGATCTTCAATGTCGGAGATGCGATTTTCATTAGTGATTTGAATTCTCAAGACAAGGTATATTGGTTGGGTTGGGTTGGGTTGTGATGGATTTTTGGTATTTTTAATTCGCTAAATGAGAGATTTCTTGTTACTTGTAGGACCCCATAAAGTCTATTCACTTTAGTAACTCAAATCCCGTTTGCCATGCATTTGATCCTGATGCTAAGGATGGACATGATTTGCTTGTTGGTTTGACCTCTGGAGATGGTAAATAAGTGTTCATTTTAAAATTTCAATTTCCATTCTTTAAGAAAAATTTAAGCTTTATGAATTTATTTTTCCTTTTTTATATTGTAGTCTACTCAGTGTCACTGAGACAGCAATTACAGGATGTTGGCAAAAAGCTTGTCGGGGCTCAGCATTACAACAAAGATGGTACCGTCAGTAACAGGCAAGGGTTGATCCTTTATTATGTTTCCCCTATAATAACAAGTTTTTATATTTTGTCAAAAGCCAAAGGTGTTGTATGACATAATTTGTTCATGCTCTCTTCTAAGTGCCTTAAGTACTGGGAATTACTCAGTTTTAGTTGTCATGAGCACTTGACTGGTTCTCTGTGTCTGAATTAAGAAGCTAATGGTGAAGATTATTTAATATATAATTTAGATGCTATAGATTGATAGATTCTGTCCCATATATTGATTTTAGAGGAACCTTACAGGCAAAAAGCATATTTTTTCTTTGTCATAGATTCCTGTTTGAGGGCTCTCTTGTCTGTGTATTTGGGAATAGACTACACAAAATAAATAGGCGTTGAGTGCGCTGCTTAGATGGTCAACAATGATTATTTATGCACCTTGACTGTGACACTTTTACAAAAAAAAATTGCTTAATGCATTCCTTGGAGATTCCTTGCTTAACATGTTGATTACTGATCTTTATGTTAATGATTGTAACATTAAGTATAACCATAACTTGGCCTTTCATGCTATTTAATATTGTTAAGCATCTTTGTCAAATGATAATTTTGTTCATTTGTATTCACTATTCATGACTTTTTAAGTATAAATTAGAACTTATATTGGTTGAGAAACTCAGAAGATTCAAACTCTTCTACCTATGCTTCCAGTTTTCTTTCGAAAATTTTGGAATTTCAATAGCTAATCATCTGTTTGTTGATTCATTTGGAAAGAACTATGATTATTAATATTTCAAATATTAATGTTTCATGTTATGTCATATAGCTTTTCAAAAGGTTCAAACCATTTATAACCAATTTGATGAAGATGATTATCCCTGTATTTAAGTGTTTGTTTTAAACACTCTGGTCTCCTTTGGGTAGGGTACTAATCAAAGTTAGCAGTTCAGTATGCTTGATAATGATTTGGAACCATGCCAGACTGACATGAGCACTTGTTGCTTTCATTCAATGAAGAAGTTTAATTTTGTCACCATACAGTATAGTATATACTATAGAATATTTAACTGTTTTATTTAAAGTGCATATTGCAATTTGCTATTATCGAGTAAGACATACTAATTTTAATATGTAGTTCAGTGGTTTTAATTACTGCCATTCTGTGCTTGAGAAGTTATTGGAAGTTTAGAACATGAAATATGATTAGAAACAATTGTGATTGATGCATTTTAATTTGAACAGTCGTTGTACTTGCATTGCTTGGGTGCCAGGAGGTGATGGAGTTTTTGTTGTTGCTCATGCTGATGGGAATTTATTCGTATATGATAAAGTAAGATTTTCTTATCAAGAAAGATACTATTTTTTTGGTTTACTTACTATGATGTTTCTTAGGGTCATTTGAATGTCTATATACCTTTTTCCCCCCATTTCAGAATAAAGACAGTGCTGGTGATTCTTCATTCCCAGTTGTTAAAGATCCAACTCAATTTTCTGTTGTGCATGCACGTTATAGTAAGGTATTGAGTTTGATTTATGTTTGGTTTCTTTATAAAATTTACGTATGCAACTTTTATTTGTTTGTTTCTATCTTGGGCTATCAATTTACTGTAGCTAAATTCAGCTTTAATGGACAGCCATATTATATGATTAATGGATGTTTGAATTGTCGGTGGGAGATCCAAAATCACCGCAAAGTGATGTAAATGAAGATTTTATCTATCCAGAAAATATATGCTTGGATAGTCACTTTTCCCCCCCTCATTGGGATATTGCAAAGCACAAAGCTACTTTTAAATAGGTTTCAAAATATAAATCACTTTGCATTGCTATCAGCCAGTCACCCTTAACTTAAAACCTATTTTGATAAAATCAATTTCGTCGAGAATCAATTTGACAAATGTAGAACCACACATGCTTAGTTCCTCTAAATTGCGGTGGTTGTTTGACATAATACTTGATTGATGCCTTAATTTGTTTCAGATGAAATCATGATTGCTAGATTTGCATTTCTGGAGGATTTCTTGTGTGATGTATTTCATTTTTATTGACCTATATGCAGAGTAACCCAATTGCCAGATGGCATATATGCCAGGGTTCGATCAACATGTTTTCTTTCTCATCCGATGGGACATACTTAGCAACTGTTGGAAGAGATGGTATATTTTCTATTGAACACCATCAAACACTGTATTAGTTCAACTTCTGTTTTCATTGTGATTTGTGAAATTAAATAATCCATTCCATCGAACTCTGTTTTCAGGCTACTTACGAGTGTTTGATTACGTAAAAGAACAACTTATATGTGGAGGAAAAAGTTATTACGGGGCTTTGTTGTGTTGTGCTTGGAGGTGAGGCATGTTTCATTTTAGCCAACTATTCTGTTTTTTCTTTACTACTTCTAATTACTTCTGCTTTATTTCATTATTTGAAAATGCAATATCATAATTTAAACTATTTCAACAGCATGGATGGGAAATACGTTTTGACGGGCGGAGAAGATGATTTAGTTCAAGTTTGGAGCATGGACGATCGTAAGGTTGTAGCATGGGGTGAGGGACATAACTCATGGGTATGTTGCTTGGTAACATTGAGTTGGAAAATGGTTTCTACAATTTTACCAAATTAATGTCTGTCTAATGCTGTGATCAGGTAAGTGGAGTGGCATTTGATTCATATTGGTCATCGCCAAATTCAAGTGACAATGGAGAGAACGTGATGTATCGATTTGGTTCTGTTGGTCAGGTACCCATAATATTGTCATTGTCATATTTTGCCTTTGTTCTTTTTGTTGCTTTTGTTATATACTTCCCAAAATTTTCCACGTGGTTCTCCCATTCCCAAGATTTGGTTGATAGGATTGAAATTAAATGGTTTGATCTACTTGTGTAGAAAGACATTGTGGGAAAATTGCTCATTCGGTCATGCTTTTCAGTTATTGGATTCGTGACTTGTTTTTAAGAGGCTCCTAATATAAACTATATGATTGATATTGTTAGTGAAACATTTTGCAGAACATTAGAACATGCGAGTATTATTTACATAAAAAAATATGTTGAATTGTTTAGGTTATTTGTGGAATGCTATTAATCTTCGTTGTTTGGATATTCAAACACCTAAAGTTTTATTTTTCTTCGGCTCCAATTTGAGTGGAGTTGGATGGAGATTAAAATACTAAATTCTTTTCATTTCATGGCCCTCTGTTGTACCTCCAGACAATGGAATGGAAACTTTTTCTCCATTGATATCTATTCAATAGAACTAACATTTATTAAATTTCTTTCAACTCACCATTAAATGTCCAACAAAATTTTGAAAATGTCTTATGAATGAATTTCCTATACCTTTATCTCTGGATATGTTTCCTTATTTATTTCCACCCAAATGTTGGAACTAAGATGTTTTGGTGGTCAGGATACTCAATTACTTCTATGGGACCTGGAAATGGATGAGATTGTAGTGCCCTTGAGGCGTCCTCCTGGTGGGTCTCCGACTTACAGTACTGGAAGCCAGTCATCCCATTGGGACAGTGTTGTTCCATTGGGTACCTTACAACCTGCTCCAAGTATGCGTGATGTTCCAAAAATCACCCCATTGGTTGCTCACCGAGTGCATACCGAACCACTTTCTGGCTTGATATTTACTCAGGAATCTGTACTTACGGCCTGCCGGGAGGGACACATAAAAATCTGGACAAGACCAGGCGTTGCCGAGAGCCAATCAAGCAACTCTGAAAACTTGTTAGCCACCAGCCTTAAGGAGAAGCCTTCACTTTCAAGCAAGATCGGCAATTCTGGCTACAAACAATGACATTCCTAATCCAAAGGGAATTTGAAGCAAATTTTTTAATGGTTTGTTTATCTTTTTATCCAGTTGGTTCCATAGTTTTTAACATGTTGATTCTAGTAAAGATGAACCAACTGGTTTTACTGTATATTTGCGGATGAGAATGCCATTGTTGGCGTTGAGAGGATGGGAAGGAGAGTTCTCTCCGGCCACCTCCTGTAATTACAGAACGGCTGTTATTAGGATGTCTGATTAGTGATTACAGGAATAACGTGAAATTGGTCCATGAAGATCGATACTTGGGAAAAAGCGCATACTGCATACAAGCCATTATTTATTTCGTTAGCTCTTTAATTGTTGGTTTTCACCAACTTGAATTGTATAAAGCTGGATAGTTTGGCTATGTAATCTGAGGCTGGTGAGGGTGCCCTCTTTTCAGGATATTTATATTCGTGCTGCTGTGCTCCTAATATTTTTAATTGATTCAGCTGTAATCATTGTTAATCCTCCCAATGAATCAATTGTGTTCCAAGTTTGATGAAATAAGTGTACTGTGTACTCACAACAGTAATGCAGTATACTGGTGTATACTAGTGTTTGGCCTGAAACCACACCACATACTGACATGGAATGCCAGCATGAACATAAATAATCTGTCACATGTAATAATGTATGGAATTGTAATGGGTTTTAGGAATAAAACCAACTTTGGCTGCTATTTGCAGAGCAAAATGCCTTACATTGTTATCACTGTTAACACTTTATTCCTTCAAAATTTCATTATGAAGACAGGTTCCTCAAGCTTGCACTGAAGACACACTAAGTTATACAGTAATAGTGACATGTAGGAAATAATAAATATGCATTATGTGGTTGTTGCAGATGATTGATGAGTTGGTGGTACAACCACATCTTGGGAACCATGCTGATTTTGATTCAACTGAGTAAACCATCTCCTCCTCCACTTGAGAAACTCAAACAGAACAGAGGCCGCACACATTACAGCTCCAAACCCAGTGAACGTAGCAAGTAGCATAGATAGCACTGCTTGCACATGAAGCTGTCACGCCATTAAACAATGCAATTATTACATGTGCTTTATTTATTGGTACAGTTGAAAGTCTACATGTGATGTGTTATTGTTTTCATTTCGGTCATGTTTTCCTTACCAGTGAATAGAAAAGACGTCCAGCAAGAAACACCATAGCAAATTGGGCAATAGCATAAAGCCATACATGGTTTCTCCTCGCTAACAACAAATTTGGAGGAATCAGTGTAGTAATACCAAAGGCAGGATTCGTAGTAAGAAAAAAAAAAAAAAAAAAAAGAGGCTTACCCATTGTTGTTGATGTCATGCTTGCAAGAAGGCCAAGTATACAAGAAAATGGGAGAGATATCCCAATGGCACCAGACCCCATATTTGAAACCTGTCCAATGATATCTCATCATTAGGATTACATTTTGGACTAAAGGGAACATCATCCAAATCCTTCAGTAGTTGAACTTACAAGAAGCTGCTCAACAAAACAGAAGTAAGCCATCATGTTGATAACCACAAGAATTGGAACAGTTTCCCAAACCCTGTGAAAATTCTATGCATTAGTTAACATTAAAGGTTATGTTTGGTACGTGCCTCAGCACATGAAAGTAGTGCTTGTTCTATGTCTTCTTCTCTTGCCTGTTTTTCTACAACTTTAAAGGAAGAAGAAGTTGTTTCCTCTTGCCTGTATTGCTGACCTTGGCTACTTATCAAGAAGTTTGGTGCACGAGTACTCGTAATTCGTAAAAGAGTGACAGGTAGATTCTGAACTTGTTGCTTGCACACATCACATGTTCTGTTACCTTTGATGCTGAACCATTTAACCGCGCACTCTTGGTGCGCCAACGCTAGTTCACCTTTGCAGCTGCACTCCATTTTAAGGGTATCAGCACCTTCTCCAAGTTCAATCAAACATATTCTACACACAGCTTCTTCTTCTGGAATGTCCTCTCCATCCT
>JASCZI010060429.1:211961-243484 GCA_036250425.1 Stylosanthes scabra
GGTACACAATGTGGTTATTATTGGAATGTCCTAGTAAAAATAATTTGTGCTTTGGAATCATTGATGTAGAATAATGAAAACAAAAAATAAAAATGCTTTACACAAAGAAAGAATTATAGAGA
Source organism: Stylosanthes scabra (assembly GCA_036250425.1). Lineage (NCBI taxonomy): Eukaryota > Viridiplantae > Streptophyta > Magnoliopsida > Fabales > Fabaceae > Stylosanthes > Stylosanthes scabra. The sequence continues at coordinate 212,084 of JASCZI010060429.1, forward strand.
CTTTGAATTACTAACTAAATCTGAATGATCTCTTGCATTAACTAGTGATCATACATGTTTTGTTAGAGTGATTCAAACATGAAGAAGGAAGTCACCACTAATGTCAGATGAAGATTTCATTGATGTTGTGGCAGCACTACCAGCTAACCGTGGTGTGGTAGGAACTACGCGCATCATCACACCTGCAGATTGGTTCCCATCTTTGTTAAGCACAGGAACTGAACGAGAACGACGAATTGATGATCTCGGTCCTTTTCTCTGTAAAATGAGGAAAGAATGAACCATTTGGTAAAAACTTGCAGAATGTATTGATTTAAGTTTAGTCCTGTTTCCACATAAACCTTGATGCAAAGCTATTTAATCATGTTTATTGTGCTGGAATATAAACATAAGCAACAAATTGTTTGGATAATGGTTATTGAGAGAGCAACTCATTTCAACATTGTGATCAAAGCATGCTTGCTATGAAAATTCATCAGGAAATTGGATCACTACTTACCACACATGTTGTCATATTGGTTGTGTTTCCACCAATTGGTGTCACAGGTAAAGATGACATTTTCTTCCCTCTAGGTGTGATCAACTTTGTAAGAGATAATGTCCTCGAAACCATAGGCTTTTTCGGCAACTCTGTGGAAGAACCTTCAAGTGCTAGAATGGAAGTCTTTTCACTGTTCCCAAATTTAAAGCTAAGTTTGGGAATAAGGGTTTTAATAGTTGATTTACTTTTTGGTTGTAACTCATTGATGCTGGAGAAAGCAGGGCTTGTAGAGGGCATGTTAATTGTCAAGAATTCCTCTCTTGCTTCATCAAGATTTCTTGTAGGTATCTCCAACATAAGATTTTGCCTTCTTCCATGTTGTCTACTAGGTAGTTCTTCAGTTATTTCAGTTGATTCTACACCCTATACATGAAGAATCATACATAGCCTTATTTAATTATTAACATTTACTTCAATGACAGTTACCCTTTTTGGCATGGAATGCATATGCCTTATGCATGTCATGTTTAGCCACAAAATTATAGATTCCATGAACGCAATCTAATTCATTATTCATGTGTGTTCTAAACATGTCACTGAGTTGAACAGAGTGATATGTTCATAGCACAGCCATAGATAGAATCCATAATAATAAAAGTTTAGAAACTTCTACTAATGTAGTGAAAGGCATCAACTAAGAACAAAAAGCAGAAACTAGTCTAGTTCTAAGAGCTTGGAGATATATAAGTTGCAGAAACAGTTAATTGTGAAGTTAAAATATAAGAAAAAGAGAAATAAATGAATGAAAATATACCTTCTGAATTGGGGTGTGAGCTACTGTATCAGTGTTAGTCATACCATCAAGTTGATCACTGTAATTTGGACAGCCTTCTTCTTGTTGCTGAGTTGCCATGGCTGAAGTGAAGGGATACAGTGGAGAACACAAAGAAGCTCAAAGAAACACAACTACACAAGTATGATATGAAGAATGGAGATTCAGACAAGTCTTTGTAATGTGTTTTGAGGGAAAGAATGTTGGTGCAGATCATGGAAGTTGGAGAGAGAAAGAGAGAGGGATGAAGGGAATATGGAATTAGAAAATGGTTGGAGACAAGTGGAAACTAAGATTGATGCAGACATGTTTCAACCTTTTTTTCTTTAGTTTCTGGTGTTAAATATATTTTAAAGTTTCTTTGGTGCCTCAAAGTCAAAAAGTTAAAAAACAAAAGAAGAAGAAGAGAGTATCATTCACAATAACTAACTAATTATTATTCCTTCATATCCTTTTAGCATTTTTGGCAAGAGAAGTGCTTTAACAACTAACTAATTCTTTGTGCATTATTATTATATCAACCATGCCACTTCTACTAAAAAAAATTAGTCACCAATCGTGTAAAAGGTTATATATTTAGCATATCATACAAATTAGTCTAACAATAAAGATTATTATTATTTTTAGTTACATGTCTTGTTCTTCGTATTAATTAGTTTATAATATATGTATGTGGTGGCCTGGTGGGTGTGGTGTTTTGCTTTGCCTAAGCCTATTGATTTCATTTGTTGAATAGCTTGGTAGTGTAATTCTCAGTCACTCCAATAAAATTTCATGTTGCTTGAGTGCTTGTTCTATATGAAAAAATTATTGCTTTCATTAATTATTTAATAAAATTATAAACATATAACATCATTAGTGGAGAGAAGTATAACTAAATCTCAAGAGAGTAATAATAATTAATAAGTATTCGTAAACAAGATATACGTATGCTATTCAAAATTTTATGCGCACAATTTAATTAATAGAATCATACCATTAAATTTGCTCTAATGTTCATTCTTGTATCCTTTTAGGATTTTTTCTTGTGTTTTAATGTTCTGTTAGAGTTTTCTCTTGTGCCTATTAAGGTTTTTTTTTTTCTAGTGTTCTGCTAGAGTTTTCCTCTTGTGCCCTAATAGGATTTTTCTGGTATTCTATTATAATTTTCATTTGTTTATTTAGAGTACTTAAAAGATATTAGAGAAGGAGTGAATATTTGTGTTGAATAGACTTATTAGAAGACTCTTTGCCTGATTAATCTGTTTCATCTCGGCTGATTTCAAGATAACTTGGAGCCAACCTAATATTTTTCTCCAATGGTGTTCAAAATGACATAAGAGTATTTTGCAAGAGTTGTTAGGATTTGGAGAGATCCCTGACCTTCCCTAGAATCGTTTTATCTATGAAACTAACGATCAATCTCGAATGGTGGAATTTAAATTGAGATCTTGTGGTTTCTACATAATTACGGGTACCATGGTCTACGGAAAAATATTCACGACTGTCTCCTATGCTCAAACATATCTTCGAAGCCGTATCTTCTCCAAATAATTTTTGCCTCCGTCTTTGAGATTAATCTTGAGTTTCAAAAATATCATATTTCTTTGTTTTTTTAGTATCTTTTTCCATAAATTTATTTGATATTTATAATTTTAATTTCTTTGGAGATTTCACTTTTTCTTGTTTTTTGTTATCCAAGTTGAACTCAATTCATGTATTTATTTTTTCTATTAAATGAAATGAAATACAACTGCCTTTAATAAAAAAAAATTCGTAAACTAAAGTTATCATATTTAAATTAATATATTTATAACATCTAATAATAAACGTTTAATTCAATAATAATTTATGAATAAAAACAAAGTTAAAATATAAAAATTGTAATTACTTATATTAAAAAATTATGGCTATCAAATTTTTTCGTACATAAATAACGGATTAACTAACAAATAACAACTAAGTAATTATCATTAACTAACTCATAACATGATGCTGACTCAACTAAAAACTAACTTAGTTAAGCAATTTGACTTTAAAGCATGGAAGTTCACAACAAACTCAGTAGTTGTAACATTTAATTTGTCACGAGTGCAATTCTACAGAGCAAGAAGGAAGAAGCAAGAACAAACCTTAAGTTTCTGAGAGTAAATTTTAAACAACAGCGTACCTATTTCAATTTATATATAGGCATCATAAGTATATATGTCCTTAAATTTTCGTCTCCCAATGCATATATGTTACCGTGTCCAAATTTTTAGCGGAGAAGGACATCCGATAATAATTTTTGTCGTTCCTCTGAACGTGATTTGATTAACTTGATTATTAAGTATTAACTAATATATGCATGTATGTGACTTCGATTCGACACGTGTGTATGTGACGAACCCTACCATGTTAGCCCTTCGCCCTCAACTTTTCTTATTCATAATTCATCAATGTTAAAGGACAACAAATTAAGCCATTATTGTACCACACATTAGAGGGGGAAAAAAAACCTTGCTCCCACAAAATTATCATAAATGTTTCTTATTATTATTATTATTATTATTATTATTATTATTATTATTATTATTATTTAAGATCTTTTCAACATGTATGTTAAGAACACATTTTAAAAATACTATAAAATTATTTAACTAAAAATACTATAAAAATGTTTTATATTTCTGATGTATTAAATACATAAAGAATTTTTTTCAAAAAAATTATTTTATATTTCTAATATATCATTATTTATTATTATTATTATTATTATAGGTAGCAAGTCTCATTTTTTTATAATGAACTGTACCAAAACCAAATGAATATTTAATTTCTTAGGTTGTAAGATATTTATGAATGGGGCGAGTTACACATATAATTCATTCTCATTCTAATATTATAAAATTATACCAAAATCAAAAAAATGATCAGATTGCTCCAAAAGAAATTTTTATGGAATCCGTGGCAGGGGTGCCACGGATTCAGAGTTTTAAAATTTGTGTTAAATGGGATTCGTGTTACCCTTCCACGGATTCTGAGTGACTTATGTCTAATGGGATACCTGGCAGGCTGCCATGGATTCTATAAACCATTGTAGCCTGCCACGAACTCTGTGTTTCTTGGCTCTAATTTAAAAAAAAAATTATTTTATAATAATTTGTATAATCAATAAATATATGATGATCAATGGTATAAACAATTATATATTTTTGTTATATCTACTCCTATTTGCATTTTTATATTATACATGAATCAACTATCCCAATAAATTAAATACATCAAATATTATATGTTCAAGTAATATTTAAGTCTCAAATTTGTTTTTGAAATATTACATTACTATAACATCCTATTAGCTTCATAAAAAATACATCAATATTTTAAAAAATTTATAAATATATAGTCGTAATATATTATTTTCATCAATTCGATAAATTTTAAAAAATTGTTAATTGATAAACATTTGTTAAATATGTTTGATAAACCTTTGTTAATTTATAGTTATGTAATTATTTTGACATATATATTTTGATAAATATAGTTTATGTAATATATTATTTTCATTTTCTATTGCTCTAGATTCAATATATGTTTTCGTAAATAATTTATTGTTCTTCTTAGTATTATTGTTGGCAAAAATCATAGTAAATATCATTCATATAAATATGTAGTTATTGTTAGGGCAAGTTGCCACAATATTCTATTCACATTCCAATATTATCAAATTACACCAAAACCAGATAAATGATCAGATTACACCGTTCCCAATATACTATGAAATCTGTGGCAGGCTGTAGGGTTTTGGTGAATCCGTTCCACCCTGCCACGGATTTAGAGATACGTGAAACAAAATTGGACGAATCCGTGGCACCCTGTCACGGATTCAGGTAAAAAATTTGCATGAGGAATCCGTGGCACCTTGTCACGAATTCAGGGTGACGAAAATTCTATATAAATCCGTGGCAGGGTCACTGAGATTCAGAATGAAGTGAAGTGAAGTTAGAGAGAGAAAGATAGAGAGAATAGTTAGAGAGAAGTTACAAAAAATGTAAAGAGATGTGTTTGGCTTTTCATCTCTGCAAATGACAGAGGGTTTGGGATTTAGGGTTCAGGGTTTAGAGGGGGATATGTACCGACATGAGCCTACACCAGATATATGGCGTAACATCATCTTACGAGTACCCCAAGAATCCTCTTGACCATGAGATTTATTTCGGCTTGAGCGTGAGATTTATCTTGGCTCGAGCATGAGATTTTTCTTGGCGAAGGGCATATGTAGTTTATGCGCTTCTTTCTTTATTTTATTCATGTATTTTATTTCACGCACTAAGCTATGTATTTCGAAACTTCAAAGCATTATCTGTTGATGTATTTATGTACATATTTTTAATGTATTTATGTTTTATATTTTTAATGTTTTATGTTTTATATTTATGTATTTCGAAACTTTAAAACATTATCTACATTACATAAAAAAGAAAATATAAATAATTAAGCGAACCCAAAAGTTAATTGAAAAAAGACTTCGCACATTACATTTTACTATGTAATTTTTATTTACAAACAACAAATGCAAATTAAACAACACTAACGGAATCGTAAATTATTACAATAGACCAAAAAAAACTTCGTACATTACACTTTCATCGTTAATAAACTCTGAGAGTGTAAATATTGACCTGGTATTAAATCATTCAACTGAGGTGGCCATATCTCAGCAATGGTTATTTACTAGAGAATGGTCCGACGTACTTTAACCCGGATGATGTGCAGGAAGACTATCACCGTTAAAAGTATGGTCGGCCAATCTCCTTTAATAATTGCCTAATCCACCCATTCCCAACCGGCTCGCTTTGCTTTGTCGCCTCATGTCTCGCTCTTCGTCCTCCGTCCTCCGCCTTCGCCATTTTAGCTCGTCGCTCATCCTCACCAGGGACCACCACTTGGTATTTATAGGAGTGGCTCCACGAAGCTGAATCAGTGCCACCTTGCCACGAATCCCTTTTAGTTGATTTCAGAATCACCTGAATCCGTGGCAGGGTACCACGGATTCCTCCAATTTTGTTTGACGAAGCTCTGAATCCGTGGCAAGGTTGAACGGATTTACCAAAACCCTACACCCTGCCACGGATTTCATAATATATTGGGAACGATTTAATATGATCATTTTTATGGTTTTAGTGTAATTTGATAATATTGGAGTTGTTTTGGAGTATTGTGGTAACTTGCCCTTATTGTTAACCATGGTGGGTTTCAGTACTCACTGATTAAAATGGTAAAAAAAAATAGATTGGTAAAAGAATTTATTTTGAATGTATGAAAATTTTATTTTAAATTAGATTTGATATAAAAAAAAGGTTAAAATCCAAAAAATAGAAACAATTAAGTTTTTTTTAAAAATAAATTCAGTTTTGTTAAAGATCCGTGGTACCCTGCTAAGGATCCAGTTTTCATGCATGTTGGTCAGAATTCGTGGTACCGTGCCATGGATTCTTTAAAATTTTAAAACTCTGAATGTGACAGGGTACTACAGATTCCATAGAAACTTCGTTTTGGAGCAATCTGATCACTTTTTTAGTTTTGGTATAATTTGATAATATTGAAGTGAGAATGGATTATATGGTAACTTAGATGTATTTTAAATGTTCCACAATAAACAGTAATTCAAAAATTTCAACTATTAATATCAATTATAAAATTATTATAAAAATTATATATAATTTAATAATTTAATTTTTATGTACTATTAATATCAAAAAGTTTTACACATACAACTAATTATATATTATTACATTAATAAAAATAATAAATTATTAAATTCCTTATTTCAAAATTATAAAGATTTATGAATTTAATTAAATAATTATATAAAATTTTTTAAAATGTTAATATATTAAAATTAAATTCTTAGAATTAGCTGTTAAAATTGTTATACTGTTATAGACGGAAAAATACTTGAAATAGATCCTATACTAATTGTTAATTAATGCAATGATTGAGCATGGAGAGTGGCTTCAAATATAGAAATCAGTGTTTGCATCTCAGTTTGAGCATTTATTAGCAGTTGGCAAAGAAAGACATACGCATACACCTGCCACTATTCGGTTGGTTCTCGTTGTCGGTGCTTCCAACGCTACTATTATTCAATCATATTTTTATGACATTAAGTGCTATAATTAAATAATACAAAATAATATCAAAATAATTTTTTAATATTAGAATAATATTTTATTTAATATAAAATAAATAATTTAATTATAATTAATGGGATATATATTTATAATTTTTTATGTTACCCCCAAAATAACTATATGCACTTAATATTATATATTACAGATTATTATAATGCAAATTACTATTTTTGACATAATTACTATTCAAAAAATTTTTAAGATGTGATTATTGTAACTAAATGATTAAAATTTTTAAAATAAGCTAATATGTTTAATAATAAGATATTAATTACTTCATATCTCGTATAACAAAATCTTTTATTTCTTTTCAAATTTAAAATTTAGGATTCAACATTTAAATTAATTAACTTAAAATTTCTCATAAATAATAGTACTTTTATACTTTAACAATATTCATTTAGAACGAAAATTTAATAATGAATATATTTTATGGGAGAAAAAGAGCAATTAAAATGTATTGTCTTTAATTAATTACTTTTATTCGAAACTTTAGTAGTCACTAATGAAAATTCAGAAGATAATAATCCCACAAATTTCTTTTTTTTATATATGAAACTTCCAAATCAAATGAACGCAAATTTAACCACACATAAAACTGTTCAATATAATTCCAATTCATGCAAATCAAACAAAAGTTCTGTAACAATAATAATGAAACTGTGGGTGGAGATCAGAGAGAGATTGGAGTCTAGTGCTGGAAAGATATATATATATATAAGGCCCATAAATAGATGGTCCAAATTTTGTAATGACATGATTCTGTGCTTATGCTGTAGCTAGGTTTATGATTTGAGAAAGCGACGAAGAAAGAAAGTGAAGTTTCCATTTGCAAAATAATTGCAAGCATTCTCTATCACAAATTAGGTTTATATCGGTTAATAGTAAATGTTTTAATTTACACTTTTAGCACAATATTAAAAATACTTAATTATATATATATATATATATCAGTTATACTATACATCCAAGTATTTTACCAACTAACTCACAACCAAGGCATTTCATCCCACTCTCATCTCGCGCATGTTTGATAAGGGCGCGCCTTTTGAGGAGAGAGAAAACCTTATGCGTGTGTTAGTGTGGTTGCTAAAAAGGCTTGGTTGTCTAAATGAGAAACTGAACCGATTTTTTTAAGGAACAATGAAGAGAATTTTCATGAAAAACTGAACTGAATTTTCGTGAAAATCAGAAGCACGCCTAACTGGATTTTTATTATAAAAGCGAACCGGAATTTCAATAAAAACTGAATCGGATTTTCATAAAGAACTGAACCGGAATTTTAAGGAACAATGAAAAGAATTTTCATGAAAAACTGAATTGAATTTTCGTGAAAATCAGAAGCACGCCTAACTGGATTTTTATTACAAAAGCGAACCGGAATTATAATAAGAACTGAACCGGATTTTCATAAATAACTGAACCAGAATTTTAAGGAACAATGAAGAGAGTTTTCATGAAAAACTGAACTGAATTTTCGTGAAAATCAGAAGCACGCCTAACTGGATTTTTATTACAAAAGCGAACCGGAATTTCAATAAGAACTGAACCGGATTTTCATAAATAACTGAATCGGAATTTTAACGAACAATGAAGAGAGTTTTCATGCAAAACTGAACTGAATTTTCGTGAAAATCAGAAGCACGCCTAACTGATTTTTTATTACAAAAGCGAACCGAAATTTCAATAAGAACTGAACTGAATTTTGATAAAGAACTGAACCGTATTTTACCACTTAAATGCGCTCAAATGTACTCTAACGTCTAAAAAAGAACTAGAAATGAATTGAATAAATTAAAATGGATGAATAATAATGAGTTTAATGAATGAGGAGATAAAACACAAAAAAAAGAAAGATAAGGAAAGCGTGTTTGAGAATGGCGCACCTTTTGAGGAAAGAGAAAACTTGTATAGAAGCACGCCTAAGTGGATTTTTATTAAAAATCCGAATTGGAAATTCAATAAGAACTGAAACGAATTTTCATGAAGACCTGAACCGGATTTTACATCTTAAAATATACTCAAATGTATTCTAACGACTAAAAAAGACCTAGGAACGAATTGAATGAATCAAAATGAATGAATAATGATGAGTTTAATGAGGAGATGAAAAAAAATAAGAAAGCGTGTTTGAGAAAGGCGCGCCTTTTGAGGAGAGAAAAAACCTTATGCGCGTATGTCAGAAGGACTTGGTTGGACTTGGTTGCAAATATGCTTGTTTGTGTAGGTTTTCCGTGTATATATATATATATATGTATATATATATATCAAATTTAATTAAATTAAATTATTTTTATATTAAATAAAAAATTATTTTAATATTAAATAACACAAAAAATAATACCAAAATAAATTTTTATTATTTAATATTAAAATATTTTTTATTTGATATAAAACAAATAATTAATTGAATTTAATCAGCGAATAAAATACGAGTAGGCATATGAATATTGTTAAGAACAATTTGAGTCTAAAACACACCCCAACTAATTTAAACAATAATTATACGCAACCAATTTTTTTTAATAACCAAGCATAACCAAGTCCTCAACTCACACGCGCCTCTCATTCGAAAACTGAATCCCTGATTTTTCTTTTTTCCCTTAAATGCGTTATTTCAAATTTTGTTTTAGCAAGTTTCTCTGTTTTCTCTCTCACTTCCTTCACCGCCGTTCTCATTCCTCGTTATCGTCAACTCCTCATGCTTCTTCTGATGACGATGACGGCGACGGCACAATAGATAAGAAGAAAACAGCAGCGACAATAATGATAATAGCAACGACAACAATAGGAAAAAGAAGACCAAAATCATGTAAATAGGGAGTAGCAGCAGTAGGAAGATGGAGTACATTTGAGTGGTAACTTCCAATAATTCGAAAAGAAAAGCAAATCCGTTTCTGTTTTTATATAAAATTCGTTTCTGTTTTCATGTAAAATCCGTTTCTGCTTTCGTGACCCAAAGTCACATCTAGGCATAAACAAGACCACGCCCAGGCGTGGGTTTATCACCAAATTCGTTTCTGTTTTCATATAAAATCCGTTTCTATTTTCATGTAAAATCCGTTTCTGTTTTCATGACCCAAAGTCACGCCTAGGCGTAAACAAGACCAGCCCAGGCGTAGGTTCATCACCAAATCGTTTCTGTTTTCATATAAAATCCGTTTCTGTTTTCATGTAAAATCCGTTTCTGTTTTTGTGAATATCCAATTCATTTTTAATTCATATATGAAATTCCGTTTCTGTTTTATATTAAAATCCGTTTTTGTTTTTCATTAAAATCCGTTTCTATTTTCGTGAAAATCTAATTCAGTTTATATATGAAATTCCGTTTCTGTTTTGCTTCAAAATCCGTTTCTATTTTTTATGAAAATTTGTTTCTATTTTTCATGAAAATCAGGAGCAACAACAACATGAACAACAACAGCAACAACGTAATACTGAAGAAGAAGAAAAAGAAGAAGAAGAGGATTACGAAAATGGTGATGGTAGCAATGATGGCGACGGCGGCGGCAGCGAGGACGGCTGCGGCGGCGTAGTAGCAGGGAGAAGGAGAAGGAGGAAAAGGAGGAGGAGGATGATGATGATAAGGATGTGGAAGAGTTGTTGCTGAGAAATGGGGAGAGAAGTACACGTGTTTTGAATGGGGAAGAGAGCGTATATTTTCACGTTTTTGTGTGAGAGTGAATTAAAAATACTTAGTTGAGCTTGGTTGGTGATTTGGATGTGTTGATTAGTGTAATTTAAATAAAAGATAGAAAACCGAAAACAAAAGCATATCTTGAACTGCACTCTCTGGAATGTGCTGTCTCTCTGTCGATCCGTTGGCTTGTTTTTTTTTTTGTACTTTAGATCCAATCATACACTTTCGCAATTTTTTATCGTTCTCGTTCTCTCATTTATTTTATTTTATTTTATTTTTGGTTCAATTACCATTCTAATGTTACTGTTAAAAAATGAGAATAATATCTTAAAGATGTATTAAGAAGTACTAGAAAATTTTATCCATGATATCTAAATTCTAAACTACCCTAAAATTTTAAAAATAAAGATTGTAATAATCATTAATCATTGAACGACAATGGTAGTTGAAAATGAACGAGATAAACAAAAGTTGACAGTGCATGAATGTAGAACATTTAATTCAGCAGGTTCGATAGTTTCGTAAGTATTTGAGAGAGGAAAAAATTCTTCAAAGAAATATATAAAATGATAAAATAATATTTAATATTTTTATATTTGTATTTTTTGTTATTTATGAGTTTTATCATTTTAGTTTAAAGATAATTAAATTAGGAAAAATATAGATAACTAATATTTTTTAATCAACAATCAGCAAAAAAAAAATAAAATATTTATAATTACTCTTTATAGAATATCCATAATAAGAACATTAAAATTTTGTTTAGAAATAAAATATTCGAAACCCATGATAGAAATAGAACATTCAAAATCTAAGAAAATAGAATATCTAATTTAAGTTGTTAGCTGATGTTAATTAAATTTTTATTGATTTTCTAGTATTATTGATTAAATTATTATTTTTTAATGATTCATAACTTTTAGCAAAAAAAAAAAAAAAGTTGTGAAAATGAAATCGCGAAGCCTCCGTGCATTATATATAAAAGAATGGATACATGTGAAAACTCGTTAATGAACCTTTTGCTCGTATACACTTTAGAATAATTAAGACATTATTATTACGTCAACCATTGAAAAACTTCATAAAATTTAGATTGATTTAGTTAATATGTTTTTGTTTAAAGACGACATGATTTACGGTGAATTAAGTAAAATATTCTCAAATGAGTTATTAAAAATTTATAATAAATAATAAAAATAAAATATAAAAAAAATTTCGATCACTTATTTAAAAATATTTTACTTAATTCACTATAAATTTGGTCAATGTAAACTTTTCCTATTTAATAAAAGAATTTAGAAAACATTTATAAGCTCCGGCTAAAATACACGACAATTCAATAATTTTAGAATTTGATTTTAGTTATAAATTTATTTATATATATATATATATATATATATTAAATTAACGATTAAAATTATTTAGATTATCATAAATTATACAATTTCAAAATGTTTTAAAAAATTTATACATATAAGTATATAACATTAATTTAAATTTTATATAAAAGAGTAAACAATATTACATAAAATTAAATAAAAGATACATTTAAGTTATTTATATTTAGAATTTATGCATTAAATTTAATTTTTAAAAATAAGTAAAATGTATTTTTCATAAATGATTTGGCAAAAAAATAGATTCAGCCTTCGCTGGTCCTGACCTTAATACGTAACACGTAATCACCCCCTCATTTCCCGTTCTCTATATCTTCTTCACAGATCTACGCTCACCACTTCAACTCCCAATCCTTTCTTTCTTTCACACACACACATTCTTACTTCTTACTTCATCTCCAACCTCACCTACAGATCTACCTAGCGTTTTTTAACTCATACCACCACTTCAATTGATTTCATGGTGGACTTGGGAGGATGAAGTAATGAATTGAGTGTGATAAGGAGGCGCACACAATGGGGGCTCTGAACCCCTGCAACACCATGGCTATGGAGGGATTATGGTATGAATCATCACCCAAAAGAGTTCCGAGAAAGGTATGGTTAAGGTTTCAAATCTCAATGGGAGTCCTCGTGGGTGGAAATCACACCTCCTCCAGGTTTTGCACTCGCTAATCTTCTCTTCCCTAACTCGCCGGCTTTCAAATCTTTCAAATCAATCAACCAACCGATTTTTTTGTTTTTTCTTTCAATTTTTTCTTTACTGCTGTTATATCTTGAATACTCGAATTCCATGGATGCCAAAGCAATCAAACTCCAGATCCTGAAAGGCTCCATTGCGAGGCGCGTGTTCTTCCGCTCAATCATCCTCGCCTCTGCCATCTCCATCTTTTCTCTGCTCCGCGCCTTCTCCGCCGTAGCTCCGGTGACCTTCACCGACTGCATCGCCGCGGGTTCCGAATCGCGTTTCGGAAACGCCACTCTGCAGAGCCGCGTGCTCAGCACTTTCTGGAGCTCCTTCTACTGTGAGAGAGACGAGAATCTGACAGTCAACGTGGTCAACGAACTTATCAAGAAGCAACTGTTGGATTGCGGAGCCAAGAGCCTCTGCGTCGGAGAAGGTTCCACGATGGCCGTCGCCGCCATGAAGCACATGGGATTCTCCAGCGTTGCTGGTGTCCACAGCCACCGGTTCTTCTCCCTCAAGCAGAAGAAGATCGTGTACGAGCTCGATTACCAGGACTCTTCATTCGATTTCGTGCTTTCAAGGGATCTTGACAAGGTTTCCGTTCCTGCTTTGCTCGTTCTTGAGGTTGAGCGTGTTCTTAAGCCAGGTGGAGTTGGTGCCCTTCTTGTGGGCCCCACTGGCTCCAGTTCCATCCCTAACGACCTCATTAGGTCTGCAACACCGGTTTCATCTTTGCTGAGATCTTCCACTGTTCTGCATGTTGGTTCTGTTGGTGATCTCAACCTTGTTGTGTTCAGGAAATGGGTGGAAAATGCTACTGCTTCTGGCTCTGGTTCTGGTTCTGGTTCTGCTGCTTTCTATCAGCAACCACTTCCTGCGGATTGTTCTAGCATAACTCTTACAAAGCCTTTGATTCAGCTTATGGAGCCTCTTGTGAGTGAAAAGCAGCCTCCACTTGGGTATCAGAAGATGGTACCTTATTTGCCAAAGTTTGTGGATGTTTCTTCTAGGAAGAGGATGGTGTATATTGATATTAATGGGGGTGGAGAGATCCTCAATGCTGATGATGGTCATAGTGATTGGTTCTTGCCTTATTACCCTGTTGATCAGAAGAATTTCAATGTGTACTTTGTTCACTACAACACTTCGGTGATGTTGTCCTATGTTAAGAGACCTGGTGTGACGTTTGTTTACTATCCCGGCTTGGCCGGCAAGGTCGCAGCCAAGGCTAATCTCGATGATGCTGCTGATGATGATAATGATGATGATGGAGATTTGGAACCGTTTGTTGGGGAGGAGGAGTTTGATTTCCTTGCGTGGTTCAAGGAAACTGTGCAGTATGCTGATTTTGTTGTCCTGAAAATGAATGCAGGGGAAGTTGAAATGAAGTTCCTGTGGGATGTGTTTGAGAGTGGAGCAATATGCTTTGTGGATGAGTTGTTTCTGAGGTGCCCAGAGAGTGGAAATGAGGATGAGAAAACTGTGATGGGCAAGGAGAACTGCATGGATATTTACAAGGGTCTCAGAAACAATGGTGTGTATGTTCATCAGTGGTGGGGGAATTAAATTACGCATCATCAAGGAATGAATCTACGTTGATTGTGATATCTGAATCTGAATGATAAACAAATTGTGTTGTGTTTGTTGTTTGTTGTCGTGTGTTGGATGCTAAGAACATCCAAGTGCTTTGTGGTTGGGCGCTTTCTACTAAATAATCAACCACTCTTGTCATTCTCGTACGGTTTGCTAATAAAATCTCTGTTATGTTGCTTTATCTTTATTTAATTAATCTAAGTTTGGGGTGTGTGTTTTAAGGTTTGTGCTTCATACATCAGTCAATGTTAAATTACCTTGCATGCTCTTTTCTTAATCACTTTACTTTCTGTGGTTTGAATGCGTAGGTCAAGAAAGTTAAGTTACTTAGTGTCCATTATTAAACCTTAACGACGTCATGTTAGAGGAAATTGTTATGTATCTATCTATTTTTTAAATACAACTTGAATAGCAAACTCGATGGGTGTTACATGCAATATAAAATTATGAAGTAACAAATATTTTAGTTTACTCCTAAAACACATCCGAGGCCAGTCTTGTCCATATATCACTCTCACTTGGCAACGCTCTCATGTTGGAGCATCCACCATAGTGTGATGTGCATGCATGCTGTAGTTTATTCTTCCGCTTCCGGGCATTACCTTACTTCATCTATCAGCCACGTCACTCAGTATTTTAAAAGTAAAAAATGTTATGGAACCAATTTTTGAGTAACTAACATTAGTCAATTTTTTATTGTAAAATTATCATTTAACTTTTTTTTTTTAAGGATTTAAACATTATAATTTAGAAATCGATTGACATTGGTTTGAAAAAAATGTATCTGATGGAACTCATTTTAAAATATCATTTGGCTTGTTGGCTATACAAGGCCAACAGAGATTAGTGCATGATGAAGCTGTCAGTATCACCCTACCCACAACAACCTAACGTTCCCCCCAAAGTACAAACAAAACAAAGAAATGAAAGAAACACTCATGACACATACTCGTATTACAATCCAATGTAAACAGAATATTGCTGTGAGAGGTTTTTGTCAAACATTGACATCTTGATCTTCCATAAGCCACAACTGTAACTACATGGTAAATATGAGGAATGGCAACCTAAACCTTGGTTTCCTGTTCCCATCACCTCCATCAAAATACTTAATTCTATATTGTTACAATCCCTAAGATAGTTTGGTTTACTGGACTGTAACTGGGACTAGGACTCAGTATTGTATTTGTTAGATATGGACTGGAACAATTTTAGTCCTCAAAATTCCAGTATTTTCAATACCTCCAAATTATAGAAATTGAAAGACTGAGACTGAAACTTTAATAATAATTTTTTTTACATATACCCTCATATAATTTGTAAAATTCAACCCCTGCCCTTCTCATTTTCTCTCCCCTCTTATCTCTCAACCACCATAAAGGCAAAAACCATCACTTTCTTTTGCCCCTTCTCTACTGCCCATCCACCCGCTGCTGCTGTCCTCAACGCCAGCAACGTCTACCACCAACATCGAACCACCGCTTTCCTCATCGAACCACCAACACCAAATCTAGAAGATTCGAACTGTGAGAACAGAAGTTTCTAGAAGAAGGTGACCACGGAGGTGAAAGATGTGAGAAGAAGGTAAGAGTTGTGAGAAGAAACTAAAGAGACTTGTTCTTATTCTCTGCAGAGGCAGCTTGGTGGCCATGCTGTCTCAACTCTCAATGGAAAAGAAAAAGAATAAAAAAGAAATAAGAAAAATGGTCTTCAAGACCCTTGCTTCCTTGGGTCTCTTTCATCTCTCCTTTTTTTTTGTTGACTTCTTTCATCTCTCCTGTGATTCTCCAGATCGATGATAATAATAATAATAATAATAATAATAATAATAAGAAGTTGCTTTTGTGTTCTGCTACTACTCGATATCTTTTATTTAGTTTAGTTTTGAGATTTGTTCATGTTTGTGGTTGTGGCCTTGTGGTGGTGGGATCTACAAGTTTGCAGCAGGGTTATTTTGATTTTTTTTAATTGTTAAGGATATTTTGGTCATTTGAGTTATTTCAGTCTCTATCCATATAATTTAAACCAAACACAATACACAAATCTAATTTAGTCTCAATATTTCAGTCTCAGTCTCTCTTCTAAACACTACCTAAATGTCACCCCCTTCCTAAATCCCAATGTTTTGTTTGGCACAGTTACCTCTTCTGCCCTTTGATTCTTCTTTTTTTTTTTTGGTTTCCCAAGCTAAGCGAACTGGTGAGCTAACCACTATACCAACCCAAGTTGGTTTCTGCCCCTTGATCTCTATTACCTATCAGTATCACTCTCTAATATGTTTCCGTTACTTCTTAAAGTGGGATGCTCAACATACCCTCCTTATGACCTTATACTATAAAGGACTCAGCTTTACACAACGAGGACTACAAAAATATACATTAACACAGGTTATTACATAAAACCTAAATATCAAAGTTTTGCTAAAAAAAAACATTAGAAGCGAGTCATATTTAATTATATTTTTTAAGGGAAGGTATTGTAGTTTATTGTCTTTTACAAGTCTGGTGCAAAGCGAGCCTGTTCTTCAAGTTAAACCTCATGATATAATATATAAAATCCATTCTACATTTTTTAACCCTGAATATGGAAGAAACCAGAAAAATGAGGCTGAAACCTAGAAAAGAATGAAATAGGGAGAAGTACTAAAGTGTAACAGTTGGCCTATACAGGAATATTGAGGGGCAAACAATATAGATTCCTCACTCCTCAGGCCCTACCTTTATCTCCAGAAGCCTCTCAACTGGTTGTCTGCAAATTGGGCATCTATTTGTCTGGAACGTCAAAACCTTTGCACATTCACTACACATGCACTGCCAAAAATAACAGGGAATTCAGTCAATGTATTGTTGAAGAGCAAGACTAATCAAGAAGTTGTAAGAAGTTAAATATGGCCAAAGGATCATCAGCAGACAGCAATAAAAGCCCTAGAATGACGAGAAAGAAAATCATATTACGTCTAACACTAATGATTAGCATTGTATCATACTGTCAAGTGTCAACAAATCAAAGTAAAATTCATTAAAGAAAGGCAACTGCAGATACCATATGTCGGCAGGGATGGACAATAGTGTCCCGAGGCTCTGTCAAACAGATGACGCACTCTTTCCCTTGGTCACTCTCATCCGCACCTGTCTCTGCTGAACTTCCAATGCCATATATCTCTTGCAACTCATACCTCATTCCATTTGCCCACAAAATCTGCTTGACGACTTTCGCCCGGAATTCACCTTTCTCCTTCTCAAACACTGCTTGTGTTATCTGTGAGTTTCTGGTATTAGATGTCGTAGTTTCATCTGATCCATTGTGATTACTAGAGGACGCATCTGCTTTTACTGCTAGAGGGTAGACATCCATCTCACCCACTTGCAACAACTCTGTCTCATTAAACATTTTAAAATCAATACCACTTCCAGCAGGTTGTCTAAACTTCTGGCCAAGACCTTGCTGAAAATTAACAGTCACAGGTGCGAGGTTTTCTTTCATTGGTGTTAGAATGCAGCTTTCATTTTCTTTTGCAAAGAAATAAATTGTGATGCTGTTAAAGAGATGAAAGAAACAAGACAATTAGAACATGCAAAATGAAGAATCCTAGTACAGAAAGTCCACATTCATAATCAGCAAATCATCGATGGATGACAAAAACCTCAACACAAACGGCAATTAGCATTTAAAGTACACAACATCAAATCATCGATACATAATGCTCTTTCACTGTTTCACACACTAAAGCAAAAAATATTTATAAATACAGAAAGTAATCCAATGGTATTTACACATTAAAAGGGGAGGCAAATAAATCAGCTTACGCAATGTTGGTAATAATCACACCTAAGTATGTATTAAACCAAAAATTCAGATAAGTAGAAACTAGAAACATGTATTGCAATAAAAGGTACCAGATCATGCAAAGAGTGAATATATGACTCCATAACGCCCCAAACTCATCCCTACTTGGAAGCATACATAGAATTAAAAACAGGTACACGAATTACATTTCATAAGCAACTACGGGTTATCAAATAAATATATCATCATTCCAGTAATCTATAGCAGCATTAAGTTAAGCATTGTCAAATTGGGTCCCCAGACTATAAAGAAAATCAAGCCCTAGAAACACGAATATTTTGTAAACCAGCAAACAACCACCACCTGCAAAACAAGATATTTATTCAACAAAAAATATTCTTCCATAGGAAGAGGGGGAAAAAAGTCAATGCAGCAACCTTCCTAGTTCCTACACATATCTTTTCTTCCAATAATATAATTGCACATGCTAACTGGATAAACATTTACCATGGTTTCAATTATATGAAGACATTCATATCCTAATTTTCATTAAAATCACCTTAAATTCAGTTCAGTGAAAATTCCCAACACAAAATAACAGGGCCAGCATGGCAAGCAATCAAACACCACAATCCATAACACACATTGATAATTCAACACAGCCGAATTCATTCACATAATTAAACAATACCATGATCAACAACTAACAGGGGGAAAAAGAAAAAAACTCTCACCAGCCAGAAACCGTGGCGTCAAACGTGAAGGAGACAAGGAATTGGCCAGGGTTCTCGTCATCAGGCTCGATCTTCAGCGTTTCCTTCTTCACATTGACGTCGTTCCTGATTGTCACGGCCTTCTGGTGCTCGACGATAGGTGCTGGAGGAGCCACCATTGGCCCGCAAGGGTAACCCCGGCCTCCAACCCACCCGGCCCCCATTTGAGGCTGGTGCTGGTGCTGGGGCTGGTGGGGGAAGGGCACCGTCGGCGGCGGAGGGTAGTAAGCGGGGTAAGGATACGGGTATTGCATCGGACGGTTCTGGTTCGGGTACTGAGACGGGTACGGGTTGCCTCCGGGATACAGGAAGGGATTGGAGGTGATCTCCGGCTGCGGCGCCACCGGAGGAGGAGGCGGTGGATGAGTCCTTCTGGAAACAACAACATGTCCGCGACGGGCGGTGCCGCCGCTGCTCGATGCGTTGCCCATGATTGGGGAATTCCAAAAATAAACCCTAATTTTAGATAACAAGTTTTTTCCCCCTTTTTTTTTTCGAGTAAGTGGATTTTTCAGGCACCGGTGGTTCCGGCGTTAGTTTTTTTTTTTTTTGGTTTGGTTGTGTTGTGGTATACAGATGTTTGTGAAAGAAAAATAGAAAATAGAAAGGGAGAAGAAAAAGTGGGAAAGGGGGGAAGGAAATGAATGCAAGATTTAGGAGAAGAAAAGCTGAGGGTTTGTTAGTTGTTGTTGTTGTTGTGGTTGTTATTTTCGTTGATGATGTTGTTGTGTCTATGGTGGTGGCCAAAAAGGGTGCTGCGAAAACTTGTAATTATTGAAGAAGATTCTCTCTATCTCTTTTAACAATAAAATAAAATGTTTTAGGTGATTAGGATTTGGGAATGAATGAAGCTTTTAAGAGAAGAATAAAAAATGATTAGATTAGAATTAGTTAGATAGAGAATAATAGATATGGGATTGCGTAAAGCTCAACCTAGAGGAAGAAAACAAGGAGAATGGGGACTGGGCAAGTAAATACTAAATCATACGTTATGGCGTTATGCTATGCTTCAATTTTAAAACATACGTTTTTTTTTTAAGATATCATCTTCCTTCTGATATAAAGTTATTTCATCCAAAATATTGTCCAATCATATAAATAACAATCTTAAGAAAAACATTTTTAAAAATGTTTTTTTATCTCCCATCTTGGCAGCCGAGGATCTAAACTTCCTTCAAGGGTTCGTTAGTCACCACGGATTAATGAATTGCTACAGCATATGATTTGAAATCCGACATTTATTTAAGCACAATAGTGAGTCAAATAGATTTTTGGACGGACTCATTCATCTTTTTTTTTAACAAGGCCAGAGGCGTGGCCCAGAACAAACCCAAGTTGGTTCATTTAAAGGGGCTTACACGGACTCATTCATGAGTTTTTTTTTTACAAGGCCAGAGGCTTAACCCAAGACTCATATACCTAGAACGCTCAAAGGGCCTAACTCGCTCAGCCCAAGTCTAGGATTATTATACTGATTATTGACCTAAAAGATTTACATTGATTCAAGCACAAAAAATAAAGTTCACCCAAAAGCCCAAAAAGAAACACAAGAAAGTGTCCATGACCCAAAAAGAAAAACACAAGAAAGTGTCAGATTGATTCTTCTTTAGTTCTTTTTAATTTCTACTTCATCTTTTTTTAAACCGGACGATTTGTTTTTACTTTTTAGTGTGAGATAAAGTTTAATGTATTTTTTACACTTTTTTACGTACTTATTTTTCTGTTACCAAGAATTGGTATATGTATACCATTATTTTTTTTTTTATCCTCTTTATCGCTCATCCAGTTCAATTGTCTGTGCATGTGTTACTCTATCAAGACCCTCAAACCTCAAACCAAAGTTATGGGTTGGTGAGTGAGTGAAAGGGATTATAATGATTTTTGTTGAGATTGAATTAATTTAGTTTTAAAAAAATTGTGAGCAGTACTATATAGATCAGCTTAAACAAACACCAAAACTTCCCTTTCTCTTTCGTTTCTAGTACAATTTGTCTCATAAATTATAAGAGTTTAATTTTAATATATTATCAATATAAAAAGTTTTATACAGTCATACAATCAGATTCATATATTTTTATTATTTGAGAAATTATGTATTTAAAAATTAATTATTTTTTATAATATAATAACACCTAATTAAATATATATATATATATATATATATATATATATATAAAATTCTTTCACAATTGAGAATTAAATTCAAATTATAAACGTTGAAAATTTATCCCATTCATAAGCCACCACTCTTGGATGATGAAACACAATAATAAACGATAAACCAATAAAAAACAAGGACGGCATTGAAAAGATGATCCATACACTTAATCCAAATCATTAATAATAGCTACTATACATATATTAGTTTTAGAATTTAACTAACGAATTTCCTAAAAATATTTCTTAATTAAAGTGAAACTTTAACTAAACAAGTTGTTTTAATCTATTTAGTATACCAAAAGTATATAAAAAAAGGCATTTTTTTTATGATAAATAACTTTATTTAGAAATAGTTTTGAAAGAAAACGTGCAATGAATGTTAGCTTAGAATAATGGAAATTTGAGGTGTGGAAGACTGAGTTGGTCAACGCGATTCATATATTAAATGGTCAACGCTCAAGGCAAACTAAGCTTCTACTAATTAGAAATATTAATCTCTCAAACATGTTTCCTTCCCACATCGTTTATTATTATTATTATCTCCAAATTAATCTCTTGAATAATCTAACACCAAAATCCCAGATCTTATTAGGAAGTTGTTCTACTTCTCTGGCAACATGAAGTGTTTCTCTACTTGTTTCTCTATCAAACAAGAAACCAAACAAGGTAACTATTATTATAATTAATTAACCATGTGATTATTAATCTGTGCTTTTATACCTCTTCTCTTAAATTTTCATTCAAAAAGCAGAAGAAGTAGACTGGAATAAGGGTGATGATGGTGATGGAAGCTTTCGGGTGTTCAGTTACAGGGAATTGTCATCAGCCACCCGTGGCTTTCATCCCTCTCTCAAAATTGGTGAAGGAGGTTTTGGCTCTGTCTACAAGGTTATACCTCTCATCACATCACTCTTTTAATTCCATCCAATTAACTTCGCATAAAGTCGATTGAACGTGTTGTGAAGGGGGTGCTCCGGGATGGGACATTGGTGGCAGTGAAAGTGCTTTCCATAGAGGTGGAGTCCATGAGAGGGGAGAGGGAGTTTGTGGCTGAATTGGCTACTCTTGCAAATATCAAGCACCAAAACTTGGTCATTCTTAGAGGCTGTTGTGTAGAAGGAACAAAGAGATATCTAGTCTATGATCACATGGAGAATAACAACCTTTACCACACTTTCTTAGGTAATTTCATTTCATTTTAACCCTAATTTGTTGAATAATAATAATTATAGGCACTCACCTTTTTTTTTTTTTTTTGATAATTTAGAAAACAAGGTTCAGTTACAATAGTGCTCGCCTATTTTGTTCAATCAAATTATTTATTTTATGTTAAATAAAAGATTATTTCAATACTATTTTTTGTACTATTTGACACCGAAATATTTTTTATTTAACATAAATGACTTAGTTAGTCAAAATAAATGTACAAATAGTATTATCGTTTATTGAATTAGAGCTTGTAACTTGTAAGGAAGAAGAATAAGTTATTATTAGTATTTATAGGTTCGGAGAAAAGTAGGATGAGATTCAATTGGGAAGCAAGAAAGGATGTGTCCATAGGTGTGGCCTCTGTTCTTGCTTTTCTTCATGAGGAACTTAAGCCTCATATTCTCCATAGAGATATCAAATCAAGCAACATCCTTCTTGATCGAGATTTCACACCCAAGGTCTCGGATTTCGGCCTCGCCAAGCTACTCAGAGATGAAAAGTCCTATGTCAGCACTCGAGTTGCTGGCACATTGTGAGTCACCATCATACTCCTATGTTCTAAGATGCTCGAATTCGAACCTATATTTGATTTGATCCTTTTTGTTGAATCATTTGGCACAGGGGCTATCTTGCTCCGGAGTATGCTAGTTCCGGACAAGTTTCGCGAAAATCAGATGTTTACAGTTTTGGAGTGCTGCTCTTAGAAATTGTTAGTGGAAGATCAGTGGTTGGTGTTTATCACGACATGGAACGTTTCATAGTAGAGAAGGTATGAAATTACAGTTAACTTTATGTGAAGTTGACACTTTAAAACTATTAGATGAGAATTTAATCGGATCATTTAACGATTACCAATAAACAACCTCACATGAAATCGCCTGCAGCTAAGTATTCACCAATAAATATTAGTAAAATGATTCTATATATTGAGAAGATGATGTGTTCAGATTGATGCATGTGTGTTAGGCTTGGGCAGCATATGGAGAAAATGATGTGTTAAAAATGGTTGATCCAGTGTTAGATATGAAGTATCCTGTGGAGGAAGCAAAACGGTTCGTGATGGTGGGTTTGCTTTGTGTCCAAGAAACTGCAAAGCTTAGGCCACGGATGGCAGAGGTTGTAGAGATGTTGAAGAACAAGAAGGACATGGAAGGTGTTCAGATTTCGAAACCGGGTTTTGTTGAGGATCTAAGGAGCATTAGAATCAGGCAGCAGCAGCAAGTAGTAATGCATTCATCAGAAGAAGCTGCAACAAGTTCTTTATTGACTACCTCTACTCTTGCTCGTTAGAAACTTTGCAATTAACTCCATTTTTTCAATCATTATATTCTTCAAGATAGAGTTGGATGCAGAGTCACAACTTGCAATGGGGGTCACTCACTCCTTTTTATGGTCTATTCATTGATGTAAATTAGGTCTTTGCCTAAAAAAAATGACAAACTTGAGCTTAACTTGCTACTTTCTTTTCATTCTCAATTATTTTGGTTGTGATCAGTCATCAAGTTATAGTCAAATTTAAAATTATTTGTTATTTGAGAAATGAGGTATATATTCATTATCTTTGTGTATATATTTAAGTATTTTGTATACATTTTTTATTACATTTGTTAAATTATTTTGTTATAGTCAACATTAGCCAATTTTTTTTACGGAGGTAATCAGTACATTTATTGCATTTTTTATATTTATTCTTCTTTTTATTGTTGTAGCCCAAGAGGAGGGTCCATATCCATCGGCCCACAACTGTGGCTGGAAAGGGGTCCTTTCACAGATAGTCAATCAAACTAATTGAGGATAAGATTTTGTAATTCAGCATTATCCATTGACAAAGACATGATGAAGGTTTATTTTGTCTGTGCCTTTAGCCGTTGGACACAAAAGCAAACCAATTAAATAGGTTTTCCAGTACAACCTATGTATAACAACAAAATAATGTTACTGTGCAAATATATAGTTATTGCAGTACAACCTAACACTCTATGATGATGACGATGATAAAGTGAAAACAAAATGTTATAGTATTTTGATTACACGTTAAACTCACAATCAAAATATGAACTTGGCTAGTAGCCGACACATAAAACCCAGGTGATTCAATCTGCGGGCTTAAATGGATCAGATTGGTCAATTTTATTGCTTTATTTTTAATGCATATATTGTCAACTATATTTCAAGTTGCATATTATTAGGCAATTATACCAATAGCACCACCCACTTATGTTGAAAAACCTAACTGCCCAACTAACCCTCCTGGCTTAAACCTACCGAGCTCTTGACCAAAAAAAAAATACTGAACTATTAGGTTAGGTTTGGTAAAATTTTTCGAAAAGGTGCTTGACACCTTATTTTATATTTGGTAAATTAAAAAACGATGTATTTATGCCTGCAGCTTTTAAAAGATGAGATGCTTTTGAAAGCATCTAAGAAGAAGCTTTTCAAAGATGATATGTGCTTATCAAAATTAAAAAGTCTAATATAACTCTATTTATTAAAAAATATTCACATTCATTATTACATTTATATCTGTTATAATCATTTTAAAATTTTAAAGTCGTTTTACCAAACACAATTATTGTTGCTTGTGCTTATTAAAAGATCAATTTTATTTGATTTTAGAAAAACACACATGTTACAACTTTTAAAAAGCTATCTTTTAAAAGATAACTTTCATAAACTACTTTTGAACAATAAAAATTTTATCAAATCCACCCTTAGTCTATTTTTTGTTACACGAAAATATTCATGGAGCTGAAAATTCAATAATTAATCATTCAAATACTATAACGGTTTACAATATAGGCCAACCATTTAAAGAAGTAAGCTACATTCTCATTAATATTAAAAAAAATAAAAATATAAATAGATTAAAATTAGATAAAAGCAAATAGTTCAAAGTCATGAATTTGAAAATTAAACAGAAGATGAATTACACAATCTTTCATTTAATTTTTCAATACAACAAGAGATGAAATGACATGCATCTCGCGTACACATCATTAAATGTTTGACTCCATTCATTGACGATTACAATGATTTATGAGGTATTTATACGTACACCTCTTATTACAAATCCTAATTACTAAATATATTAAATTTAAAATATAAAATCAAATCAAATATTCTAATGATTGTAATTTCTTTATATCACGAGCTTGATGCACGCACCACTCATCTTTCGAGAAGAATCAAATCGGAAAGATACGATTAAAGAATTTAAACCCCTTATTCATTTGTGTGTAACGTGTTTTAAAAACTAGCAGTCTATTTAACAAACCTCCCATGTATAATAATTTGCTTTATTTCTAAGACTTAATTTCTAACTTAGTTAAGGCACTAAGGGGTATGTGTTGTGTGTATACAT
Source organism: Stylosanthes scabra (assembly GCA_036250425.1). Lineage (NCBI taxonomy): Eukaryota > Viridiplantae > Streptophyta > Magnoliopsida > Fabales > Fabaceae > Stylosanthes > Stylosanthes scabra. Next base: position 238,159 of record JASCZI010060429.1, read on the forward strand.
GTATAAAAGTTGCATGTAAACTATAAACATATACATACTACATGAGAATTAGTAACGCTATGAACATAGCAAAAGGGAAAGTGGGCTAAAAACTACTATATTTGTTCTAGTACATGATCTGATGAACTAAACAATTAAAATTTAAGGGGAAAAAAATCACAGTCATCACGATTTGTATATGATTTGACACAAATTTTGCATACTGCATAAATTAATGTTGATTGTCCTGGTGCATGTACGTTGAAGTCTTGTGGTAATTAAGATGGGTTCATTTTATTTTGCATTAAGTTGTACAGTTCTTAGAACACTAACAAATGCAATGCCATAATTATATGCATGACTTTTGATAGCTACAAATAAAAGTCTTCTGAAATCTGAACATCATTGTAAAAAAAAAAAATACATTATTGAACAACAACGATCTTCACAGTATATATATATATTCCGGGGCACAAATAAAGAAGAAAAAATGGCATTGGTCCAATTTTCTTGAGCATATTTACCTGCAAGGTAACTCCAAAGGGCAACACAATATATATAGAAAAAGACTAATAGTGTTTAAAAAGTATCAAAAGGCCATGCAATTCATTATTATTGTTCCCTAAAGCTTAGTTTTATTTTTATATATATTTATTCAATTCAGTCAACTTGAGGTTTCATTATCACACTCTACAGTTTATGGTTCTATTATTTTTTCCTCAACAAGTTCAAAAAGGTAAACTAGTGGATGGCTCAACTAGGAGCCTAATTTGAATTGAATATATATAAAAATAATAATGTATAAATAAATAAAACCAAGACCTCAATCTTGATAACAAAAAGACAATAATACAACAATGAAAATGATTGGTGGTGCATACCTCATAACTTTGAGATGAGAAGGATCTTGACTAGGAGGGACAGCTCAAGTTAATCCACATGCTAAATTGATAATGATAAGAAAGCAAGTAAGGAAGGAAAATATTGAAAATAACATCTAAAATATCTTTTTTGAAGAAAACATTTTCTTTTGTAATCTTTTACCTAATGTAACCTACCTATATCTACTATCTAATCAAATCAATGACATTGTTGATTAGGAAATATGAGTTGATAACTTAACACAATTAAGCACAATTAACGGATTAGGAGATTAGAAGCTAAGACTATATATTTTTTAGCATATAAAATTTTAAAAAATGAGTAAATATTATGCTTGAGTAGTACTAGTATATATATCTTAAATGTATTTTAGAAACCTGCAAATATATATTATTTATTTGTATTTCCTTCCTTTAATTTCATCACAAAAAAAAAACATGGAAAGAAACAAAAAATCAAGAATGGACCAAAAGGAGATCAAAACTAATAATAATATGAACCCTACTTCACCTTCCACTCAATTAACAGCATGCATGGCTCCTCGCACGCCATTCGTTAAGACCGTCAATATCTCGATGGGCTCTACAAATGGCATACAGGGAGCCAGGCACACCAAGTATAATGATAAAAAAATTAAGGGAAAAATTTTTTCAAACTTAGCCTTGTTTTTTCTCTTGAAGAACATGGAAAGATCTATGCATGATACTAACTTGAATTGAGATGACCAAGTTTTTTAGCTCTTGAAATTCTGTGAAGAAGCTGAGCTGAGACATGAAGGGATATACATGTGTTACCTGTGACAAATTGAGCAACACACATACATATATATAGCATGAAGAAGTAAAGGGCCTTCCCATATTCTCACAGCCCCCAAAATGACAAAATCACCCCTCTGAGTTCCCTTGGCATAGCTATATATATATATATAGTTCTTTCTTTCATTGGGAAGAATAAACCAAGCAGCTTTTTTTTTCTGTTGTCAATTTGGCATGAACAAAAGGGCAAAGCTAGTTTTTTTAGAGGAAAAATAAAACACTATACCTGAATAATCAACCTTGTGTGTGTGTTTGTTTTTCAACCCCTTTAAACTCTATGAAGGTTAGAAAATAGAAACACTATATATGAAAAGGTTGTAGGGTTATTATTATACATATATGTGAGGAGGAAAGGGTAAGGGTAAAGATATTGAGGAAGAGGGGAGATAGTGAGAGGGGCTTGTCCTGTTTACTAGAGTCTAGGATGTCTCTAGGGATGTCTCAGCAAGCATTCAAAAAAACTCTCTTTTTTCCCATTAAATAAAAGGGCAAGTCATTTTTATCTTCAGAAACATATTTGTCTTCAAGTGCTTGGATCCCTTCAGATTCCTATTCCCTCCAACAATTGAACTCCTTTTATAAAGAACAAGATATTTCCCTCTGTTGTCCTTTTCCCTTTACACTACTTGTGTTGTTGTTTTTTTTTTTCATTTTTTTAAACATTTTTTACCATAGTATATACACGATATATATCATATATGCAGGAATAAGAATACAAGTATTGATTAGATTTAACAAAAGGCTAAGACTTTAGGCTATGTTTGGTTTAAAGAAAGTAAATATAGAAAAAGTAAATAGAGTAGAAGCAAGGAAAAGAAGAGGAGTGGAGTGAAGTAAATACTCAAGTACCTGTTTACACCTTCCTCTGCATTATTTCTTCCTTGCACATTTCCATTGAGCCTCATCAACCAGCCTCTTCAGTCATTTCAAATCAGCTTAGATTGTTCCAAGCAAGGAAAAAAGATCAAATATTCTCCTAGTAGTGTCAGCATATATAGTTTATTAGCATGTTAACTTAAAAAGAAAATAGTATCTCCCCATTTTGATATTGGAAAGAGAGGTTAATCCCATGTTTAAATATATATCCATAATTATTGTGAAATATGGCTCCAAATGATTGAACCTAACAACATAAGTCAACAGTAGTTACACTCCACACGCAAGTGCATAGAAATTGCTCTTCAATTCTCAGAGATGAAATAATTGAAATTGTCAAAAAAACACACCACACACACTCATCATACATGCATGTATATATATAACCTTATTCAACATGGTAATAGCATAATCAAAGTGGTTCAATGATGTTATTTGCATACACATAGTCAAATAGACACAGATGGTAGAAAATAATAAAAAGGGGTTGCTCCTGAATTGCATAAACAAGGGTCACATGCAAAAGTAGAGTTGGCTGAAAGAGAGGGTTCCCTTCAAGTAAGACAGGAATCTAAAGTAGGACCAGAACAATTCCCTGAAACAAAACATGGTCAAGTTGAAAAATAAAGCTGCAAGATTTTCCATACCAGAATCTTGTGGGAAAAAGTAGTCCACCATACAAATTTATTGTAATAAAAAAAATTAAGAGAAAAAAAGCTTATGGTATGAAATAAGAGCTACATTACTTAGTTGTGCATGATTGGAGCTTCTCTCTTTCTTTTATTTCTTTCTTTTTTCCACGGGAACTGAAACCTTTTGGCATTGTCCTAGTGTTTGGAATAATACACTTTTTATCCTTCACTACTTCACATTGCGGAATGCAGATTGTTATATATATTATGCCCCTGCTACTATTTCCTTCTCTTGTTTTATATGCTTATATGTTCTAATAGGAGCTCTTCTCGCACATGCATTCTGTTCAAATTTAAATTTTGAAAACAACTACTAATTCCATTTTTATTTCATTTACATTGTTATTTATTAACCCCTCAATTCATTCACGGGGATGTTATTACTATGCCAATTAACGCTAATATTATAAACGGAATAACAAGATTTACCTTCATGAATTCCTTCTTATACTATAATAGCCTCCTATTCATGTAACTTTCATATATTCTTCAAAAGTTGCAAAATATATGATTAAAGAAATTCTTTGAAGAAAACATATTTGGGAGCTGATGTGTTTAATGGTGATGATAGATGACTCATATTATATGAGTGATCGCTTTTATTCTATTTTTATAATAATATTTTTTAATTTCAGATAATATTTTTTTAAATTATAAATAATAACTTAATTATTAATTTCTTAATATTGATTAAGTAACACTTTACATACGATTTTGTGTGTCTCTCTAAAACAAAAGAAGAGAAGGAAAATGGACTCTGATGAACAAGACACTATACATATGATTAATAAGGATAAAAATGTTTATAATTATTACTAAAAGGACTAAATATGGAAATAAATAATATTGTAAATAATTTAATAAGACAAATACCTATATTATTGTTTCCTTACATGGATAGCAAAAAAGGAAATCAATTCAAAAGCATCCTTAAATTTTGTTGTCTAACATCTCTCTTTTCACGATGTAATTCACATTATAACTTAATTAATTTCACTATTAATACGGATATATAATGGCACAACAAAGACGGTACCATTTTTTTCCCTTGTCTTCAGTGTTGATCTCCACTTTTTGAGGATAAAAAAATATAAAAATTAAACTTTGCTACCTTATATAAAATATACCATGTTTATGTAAACCCTAAAAATTATTTACTAAATTAATCATGATATATTTACATTTATATTTATATTCCAATATATATATATATATTTTCTATAAATAACCTATTGATGACTATTTTTAGTATACAATCTATCTTTTTTAATAGGAAGGTATTTTAGGCCCGGCAGTTCAGACTAATCTCTTACGTCATATCGAGTGGTCCTCTCGAAGGGTTTGACGTGGCCACATCCCTTTCTGCATACATACTGCCACCAAAGTTTAAATTCGGGACTAGACACTTAAGCAATCCAGGTCACTTACCACTTATACTAGGAGATATGGTTAACAATCTATATCTTTATATGTATACGTATCTCAACTATTTTTCTAGTTTGTATATTAATTGGCCCTGGATTTAATGTGCACAATTGAATCAACCGCTGAACTGTCTCCTTGAGTTTATCTGAAATGAATGTTGTATATTAATTTCGGATACGGTATATTTACGATGGGTAAAAACAAAAAATGGTATCATATGATATGATATGATATGATTTGTAATGTAAATGATAAGTAGTGATTGGTCCTTTCATATTCGTAAAGCACAGTGTGAATATAGTAGACTAGTAGTAGTAAAAGCCAAGAGCATCATCATCATGTTAAAGTTTTAGCATAAGAAAAAATAAATAAATAAATAAATAAAAAAGAAACCGACCAAAACATTAACTGCAATAAATTATTGAGCAACAATTTTTCCATATAGCCAATTACTCAATTATTGAGCAACAATAGATAGATATCGGATAGGACTGAAAAATAAAATAAAATGAAAAATAGAAATTGTACCGATTGTATTGGAACAGAGAATGTAACAATTTGCCGTATTAAACGAACCGGATCCTCTACAGTATGGAGTTGCTGTTTCTGATAAGAAGCTTCCTATTTATTGAATTATCTTCATCTTAAAATTTTGAC